>SNVD02005815.1:0-237059 GCA_013180625.2 Boswellia sacra
GGAGGTCAAGCAGATTCTAGAAAAGACTGTTAATCTGAATCGCAAAGATTGGTCTTTACACCTTTCTAATGCATTATGGGCTTACCGCACTGCTTATAAAACTATTCTAGGGATGTCTCCTTATCGCCTTGTCTATGGGAAAGCTTGTCATTTACCTGTTGAGCTAGAACATAAAGCTTATTGGGCTGTCAAAGCCCTTAACTTTGATTTGAGTGTTGCAGGTCTTTAAAGAAAGTTACAATTGTCTGAAATAGAAGAATTGCGGAATGATGCCTATGACAACTCCAAGATTTACAAGGCTAAGATTAAAGCGGCTCACGACAAACAAATCTTGAGGAAAAACTTTGAGCTAAATCAACGAGTTTATCTTTATGATTCTCGATTGCATTTATACCCTGGAAAGTTGAGATCTCGATGGACTGGACCATTTGTCGTAAAGCACATTTTTCCAAATGGAGCGGTGGAGATTGAGGACCCCACTGATGGGCGAATTTTCAAAGTTAATGGGCAATGGTTGAAAAATTATGTGGAAAGGGAAAGTCAGTTTATGTGTCTCGAGGAGATCTCTCTTGAGCCTCCTGTCTATCCTAATTAATCAGGTTCTATCTGTCTCATCTATCTGTACCATATCTTGCCTTTTGTACCATATCTTGATTTTATTTTTGTTTTTATTATTTGGTTGTCCTTGCTTTTATTATTTATCTACCCCATATCTTGACTTTGTCTTTGTTTCTATCATCTATTTGTACCATATCTTGACTTTATTTTTGCTTTCTTTATCTCATTGTCTTGCTTTTATTTTATGTTTGTCCTATAATTTTTACTTTATTTTCTGTTTTTGCTTTTATTTTCTTTTGCGTGTTTTATTTTACTTCCCGGTTAAGTGGCGGATACGGTACTCCGTGACTAATTAACTCGGTTTTTCAGTTCCCTAAAAACTGTAACCCAAACAAAAATCGTGCATTCTTTTACCTTTCAAAATGGATACGATTCTTTCAAACCTTCGTAGACATTTTCCTTTTCTTCCTCCAAATGCATTGCTCAAAATTTACAAAGCACGTTTTGCAAGGTTAAAATTGCTAATGCTCATGGGTTTACCTGTTGATATACGATGGTTAATTGAAGCCAAAGTTCGATTATCTGGTGAATGTTCAAAAGCCTTTGTTTCTTTCATGCCTGGTTTGGGTAAAAGCTCTTACGCAAAAAAGCGAAGAGCAAATAAATTACAAGTTTGTCACAAATGTGCACGATGGACCTGTAACAAGCGATGTCGCTCTTTAGGATATGTGTTTGTCAATCGAGAAGATAAGATTCAGTTCATTAAGGATGGACTGAGTAAGGAGTCTCTAGATAATATCTTGTTGACTCTTGAGACGCATCCTTGTGGACTTGTGCATCGAGAGATTTTAAGATTATGGACACAATTTCGGGAAGAGCAAGAACGCTATAGTCTCGGGAATCTGACTCAAAACGACCCTGTTTGCCAATTTATAAGAAAATTGGATGGAAAGCATATCCCCAACTCATAGAAGGTGTTTCAGCCGTTACTGGACGTAAAACCAGAGGAAGATGTGAGCCACAATCACAACTACCTGTACATATGACTTTTGCTGTTATTTTTGAGTTTCTATTTTATTTTTATTTTCAACGTTTGTCAGACAAACAGTTGAGCTACCTATATAGATGTCATTATTGTACCACCTTTTTGCATTCTATAAATACATCTCATGTTCTTCATTTGCATATACATAGTTAGTGAGTTGTATCAAAATGGAGGGAACCTCAGCTCGTCGATTCCGAAATATTTGTGTATTTTGTGGATCTCAGCCTGGTAATGATATAACTTTTTTAGAAGCAGCTCATAATCTTGGTAAGGTTCTAGCTGAGAGAAAACTTCATTTAATTTATGGGGGAGGTAACCGTGGGTTAATGGGGTGTGTGTCAACAACTGCATACTCAAGAGGAAGTCAAGTTTTAGGCATTATTCCTAAAGCTTTAGTTAACGTTGCTGGGAAAACAGTTGGAGAGGAATTACAGGTCTCATCCATGCATGAACGCATAGCTCGTATGATTGTAAATGCAGATGCCTTTATTGCTTTACCAGGAGGTTTTGGAACAATGGAAGAAATCTTTCAAGTTGTCTCTTGGGCCCAACTCAATATCCACCAGAAACCCATAGGTTTGTTGAACGTCAATAATTTCTTTGATTGTTTATTGTGTTTTGTTAATCAAGCTGTGGAACAAAGGTTTATCTCACAATCAGCACAACGGATCCTTGTCTCTGCCTCAACTGCTGATGAACTAATTGATAAATTGCAAGCTTTTGTTTATGAACCAGACCCTGAAGCATCTCAAATTAATTGGTCAGTGGAAATGAGCAATAAGAGAAAATTGGATCTGACACTTCGTTTGTAACTTTTCTTACTTTTGGCTTTGTTCACAATATTTTATTAAGTGTTTTTCAGGTTTGTTTCTCTTGAATAACTGAAGCTTCAGGTGATGTCTCCTATACTTTCTCTTTCTACATTTAAACATTGAGGGCAATGTTTCATTCTGGTTGGGGGTAGATAGGAGGCATATGTTTTGCATTGCATTTCAAAAAAAAAATCTATTGGTCTGAGAATGGCAGTGTAAAGAGTTCATTATCTCTTGAGACGCATTCTGGATCTATTAGATCCAGAATGGCAGAGTAGGGAGTATAGTTTTGACCTCTTGAAACGCATTCTAACTAGTTGATTTGTTTTTGATTTTTGAATTATATTTCATGCACAGCTGCTTATTGCATGTTTTCTCGGTAATTCTTGTCTAAATGGGTTTGTTTTTCTATCTAGGTATGATTTCAAAATTATTGGTTTGAGTCATCTTTTCTATTTAGGTTATCAAAGAATGATTTCTGAAATTATTTTGAGCACAATGTTAAGCCTTGTGGTAAGATGGATGATTCAATGTATATAGCCAAGAGAATTCTCATGTTTAAGTTCACATTTTTTTAATCTCACACATCTTTTGTGAGTGAGTGGAGAGGTTGAGAAAACAGCTTACGAACTTTCATTGATCCTTTGAATTGATTAATCCTTGTTTAGAATGTCATTACTCGAATTGAGCTAAGGGACGATTCAAGATGAAATTTCAATTCTTGTGAAAAAAAAACATAAAAAAAGAAAAAAAAAGAGAAAAAAAAAGAGAAGAAGTTAGTTCGATTCAATAATGTCTTCATTCAATTTTAGAATATAGAAGTTTTATGAAGCAGTCTTTTCTCATCAAGCTGTATTGATTCACTCAAGTTAAATGAAGTCCTAAAGGTAGCATGTTGCAAGAATGGTTTGATTCTAAACATTGGATTTTCCTATCTTTGGATCAATGTTAGTTGTCTGTCTGTCCTTAAATGTGACATTTCCTTGAGTGTTTATTCTATTTTCCAACTCCATGAGAGAAATCATAGCCTTTTTAAACAGTCGTTCACCTGTGAGGATATGGAGTTGAGGCTTTTACATAAAGTAATTTTCAAGGCTATATGTGTTGCGGTTCGTGGTAAGAAGGTTTGGCTTGATTCACATGTGCTCTGTTTTGGAAGTTATGATTGAAATTACCTTTATAGCAATTGTGATCTTGAACTGACTTTTTGTTTGAAATGCTGAAGTAGTTCTTCATGCTTCATTTACGCTTGAATTGCTAGGGACTAGCAATAAGCTGGCTGGGGATTGTGATAAACGCATGAAAGTACACTCTTAAGCATAAATAATTAATGCTAATTGGACAGTATTATAAAGCTTTTATGATATTTTAGCATAATTATTTTGCTTATGCCTCTTTTACATTTGTTTCATTTCTTTTGCATTTTCTTTAGTCTTTATCTTGAAATAAAGTGTTATCCTTAAATTGTGATTAATGGAAATCATTTTTTCAGGTTTAATAAAATGGACACAACTCTCAATCTATAGATCAAAATGGAGAGATTATTGAACCTGGAGCAGCATATCTCAATTTTACACAAAGTTGAAGAACAATCAAAAGCCCAAGTCCAACATTTGATGGGCCGAAATTGAGACACAACAAAACCAAATTGTAGTTGTTTCTCAGCCCGACTCATGTCCAGTATTTGGGCCATATCTCAGAGAATACTTGTCCAAATTGCATGAATCTGGTGGCCCTGGAAAGCTGAGACAAAATCCTACAACTTTCATGTTTTCCACAAAGCCCAATTCGGTCCATTTGGTGGTCAAAAATCAGCTGCAAGTTGGTGGCCGACATTGTGAAAAAATTGGTGGAAGTTTGGTGTAATAGTTCCATTTCATCACCTATTTAAGGACAACTTGAGGAATTGAATGGGGGGAGAGAAAAAAATCATTTGAGTTCACATTTTATCATTGTATATTACAATTCTCTCTTGTATTTTCTCTTTAGAAATGATAAGAATGAATTGTAAGTTAGGCTAGAACTCTTGGTAAGGCTAGAGATGAACTTGTATGTGTAGTTTATCTATTTCTCCACTTTCATTCTACCTTAAGGGCTATAAAGATTGTATGTTTGTTTATGTGTTAAACTCTTTCTCATCTTGTGATTTATTTTTAATCCAGAAATTATAATTCTCAATTTCATATAAATTCAGTCATACTTTCTTTATGTGATTCATGTTGAATTATAATTGTTACTGGTAGTTTCGTTTTATGAGTTAATCCTTTACTACAATATTGTCATGTGATATATTGTCGCTCTTGGATAACTTGTAAGGATGAATGTTGTTGGTAAATATTGCTTGTAAAGAGTTTATGCATATCAAATACATGTGTTTATCATTTATGCTATACTATACATATTTTCCGATTGATTGTTTGGGATGTGAAACTTTCAATTGAGTTATAATTATTAAATCAAAGTGGGGATTAGATTTACAAAACATATAAGTGATTCTCGATGCCTTACTTCTTAATTACCATCGATTGTTTCCAATTATTAAACATTGTATTTTCTTTAGAACCAATCACTTCAAAGTTAAATTTTATATCTTTATTATCTTTTATATTTTTTGTTTTACTAACTTCTTTTATCAAAGGCCTCCTTGTGGATTCGACACCTCAATGTATACTACAATAACCGCGGTATATTTTGGGCGTAACCACCGCTCGACACTCACACATGCATGTCGAGTCGTGCATGCAACACGCGACACTGTCTCGGCGACAAACACTCGACACTCGACATGTGCACAACCGACACTTGACACATGTCACTCGACACTAGGCAGTAGCCACTCGACACTTGAAATGTTCACACCTGACACTCGACTCATGCCATTCGACACTAAACAGCAGCCATTCGACACTCGACTCATGCCACTCGACACTAAGCAGCAGCCACTCAACACTCGACACTCGACATATTCACACCCGACACTCGACTCATCCCACTCGACACTCGACATGTAAGTGTCGAGTAGTGTCGGATGAAATGTCAGTCTCTAAATCTAGAGCTGTGAACCTACACGAATATGTCGGTTGAATCATCTCATTTTCAGATTTCGACCTCCAATTTAAAAAATTCACCAAAAATCCATTTTAACTCCAAATTCAATTAAATCAGTGGCTATTTAAAGCTTCATATGTCTCTTTTTCTAAACAAATGAAAAATCATACAATTCACGATCTAGAAAAATACGGCAGCTCAAATAACATAGAACAATCATATGAACTACAACTCCCCTCAAGAACAACCTCTACTTCACTTCATAAGCACTTAATTTTCACACATAATTCATCTTCCAAGCAACAAAACAATCAATTTACAATAAGTAGTTTCAAACATAATTCATCATCCGAGCAACAAAACAATCAATTTACAATAAGTCACATGCATAACAAACCAATATCAATCAAAACAACAAAATACATAACACGATGTAAGTATAGTGTTAGAAAATCCCTACTTGATTTCCAAGCTCATACACCTCTTTAATTTTTTCTTTTCTTTTCTTCTCTTTTTCTTCCTTCTCTTTTTCTTCTTCTCCTTCTTCTCTTTCCCTCTCCCTGTGACCGTAAGACTCTTCTTTTTTCTTTCTATCTCCCTATTCCAAAAAAATCCTCTTATATATATATATACAAGGCCTTAATTCATGGGCCTAAGTCCACTAACTTTCCAACCCACTTAATCCTTAGACATGGTTTCTAAATTTTGTAATATATAAATGTATACATATTTATTTTCTTTTGAAACTCTACATATGGAGTGAAATAATTAACCATAAGGATAAGACTAAGCTCCTTTTATACTTTGATGACGTTTTATAAGTACAATGCAATCATAGTGAACTGTTATAAAACAATAACCTCACAAAGAGCATCTGAAATCTAAAATATCAATAAAATGCCTGGAAAATCCATTATTAATAATCCATACTTCATTGGCACACAATGTTTTTCATCCTTTCTGATTACTTAAGCAACGCAAAGACAAATTTTAACTACATTGCTACTTAAACAGAGCCTAAAACAGAGAGAAAAACTCACAACAAAGTAGTGGTACGTAGCATTTGTCAGTGACATTCGCTCCAACAGCCTCGAAAGTTGCAAAAAAGGAAGCGAAAAACCCATATCCTATTCCAGCTAAAAGACTTCCAATAATTCCAATAATTGGCCAAAAAATCAGAGGCACTGGCAATGCTATTAGCACCATAATCTTCAGAACTCACTACAAGAAAAATGATCATATTTGGCGGTCTTTGACCGTCAAATATGACCATATTTGGCGATCTTAAAAGCACCACCAATGGCACTGCCAAATATAATCAGTTTGACTATATTTGGCGGTCGGTCAAAGTGTCAAATGCGCAATTGACTATACTTGACGTTTTTTGACCGCCAAATATAGTAGGTTTAAAAATTAAAAAATATATATATACTTGGCGGTTTTTGGCCGCCAAGTATGCACCTAACTATACTTGACGGTTTTTGACCGCCAAGTATAATTATTTTTAAAAATAAAAAAATATATATACTTGACAGTTTTTAACGGCCAAGTATTTATATATATATTAAATACTTGGCCGATTACTAACTGCCAAGTATATATAATAGGTATTTTAAATTTCAGAAATTCATAATATGTATCATTTGTTACATTAAACAAATTTCTCATAAAACAAGCATCAATCCTCAAATCAATCACACTTTATCACATATCAAAAATCCATATAATAACAAGTAAGCATACTACACAATACCAAATAATTAGCAACTTTGTAATTCATGTAGTCAGTAATTTACACCAATAAGAGTAAAGAATAACAATGGATTATGGCAAGTGAAGTGTATCAAATCCATCTAATTTCTATATGTGACAGAGAAAAAGGAAATAAAAAGCTAAAGGTCAAGCATTCATTTGAAACACATGTATGCAGGTGCATCATGGTGGTTACAAATTGATATGGTGCTTGATACTCAATTACATTATTGCAGTTGAGCTTACAAAGTCATACCATTATTTCCAAATGCTTCTATAATTGCTTGATGTATGTAGGTAGCAATATCAATAAGCTTCTCCATGATATGCAATTAACAAAAAACAATTAAATGATTTTGTATCCAATGGAAGCCAATACTGAAAAATTAAAGAATTTCCTCAACCAAAATAACATTCTTTGTTATCTTGTAAGATAATTTTGCTTAAACTGCCACTTATGTCAACAATCATGCAATGCATATCATGTATTATGCAAGGAACACTAAGCAAAAGTAGTAAAATAAATAACATTTTGAAAAAAGAAAAAAAAAGACTGAGAAAGAGAAAGACTGAGAGAACAATTACAATCTTTTCTTCAATAGCAGGTCTACAATTACAATTTTATCTTCTTAGCAGTTATAACAAATGGTTCATAATAATATACCTCCTCCAATTTCCTATACCACAGAGATTTATTTTTCAAGCTCCTTACAAGCTTTTTCTGTTGTTTTAGCTCACTTTGTAGAATCATGAGATTCTCTCCTACAATTCAAAAACATTAACCGTTAAAAAAATTACTGGACCATATTTACACACAAATCATTTGTAAAAGTAGAAGAATAAACATAACTGTATCCAATAAAGTGTGGAATAAACAATTAACCATCAAAATGAAGAGTGAGTATCATAAAGACTGACACATATTTAGGCAGTTCATGACAAGAAACTTACACTTATCGCAGAAACTCTTGAAACAACATTTGCTATTCAATAAAGCATCTTTCATTACTTCCCTACACAATGGGCAGTGGAGTTCTGGTGAAAGATCACCAACAGAACGCGTAGAAGGTAGGCCCTCAATTTCTTTCTCAAAAGCAGCCCTGCATTAACATAGGATGCAATGAATCATCTTGCCTACAACAGAGTTCTATGGACAAACACAATTAAATCATAAATTAGACATAAGCCTATTCATTCAGCTTCAAAATAGCAGCTCCACCACTAGGCAAAGCATATGAGCCATTTGGATTTCCAATAAGCATCGACTTTGTGATGCCAGTTGGACGTTTAAATCATTCAGCTTCAAAATAGCAGCTCCACCACTAGGCAAAGCATATGAGCCATCTGGATTTCCAATCAAGAATCAAGCTTAAGTAGACCAATCTGAATCAGGTTTCATATTACATAAAACAATGTTTTAAAAACTCAACAACAGACTCAAGCCAAAAGCAGAAGTGTATCAAAGTAAAAAACAACTGGGTTTAAATTGATTCAGAAAACAACTTGGGATAACTTGGCATAATAAGTTCCATTGCAAGTCGAGAAAGTTGAGCCAATGACTTTCAGGACGGTAGTCGGGATTGCATTTTTACAAAGCATGTATGAACATATGCTTTCGATTTTTTGAATTTAAAAGGCATCTAAATCTCTTGGAATAATCAATATCATAGCCCCAATTGTGAATACCAGATGTCTGTTACTTGCTATATAAGTTATTAGTATCCAATTTAGCATGAAGAATTAGTATCATTTAGCCCGAACCTTAATGAAATGGGTTTTAAACTTGTCATGTATGAAACCAAATGGTGTCAAGCATGAAGATTTCAGATACCATCAGCTGTTTTCAAATCCATTCACATATCAAAAGTTAAATATAAATGATTGACACCATCCAAACCCCTTTATTCCAAAGAAAAGGCTTATGGAAAGAGGTTGTCTACACACACACTTCTAATTCATTAATCTAAATTTAAGTAAATTATAAATATCAAGTCAATTGATGAAACCTAAACTCCAAATAAAAATAAATAAAAAGTGGATGTTTGGAGCTTAAATTCATTCAGGGCAACAATGAAATACATCCTACAGACAAAAAAGTTCATCAGTTCTTGGCAACAATCCAAGCTTCATGATGCACAATTCATCACTGAAGGATAACAATCATATATAAGGTTTGAAAAACTGCAATTGAAATGTCATTTGTTTGGCCAAAGTCACTACCCTCTTAAGTCCAAAAAGATCCATGTGCAATAAAAGTATCACTAGAAATCTAATCTGATGATCATGAAGAAAGTAGTTGCAATAGTTTTCTTTATTTCAGAAGAAAACAGTAAACAAATGAATAATTTCATTTCCCTCTCTTTAGTGGCTGTACTTCCAGTAATTTGGTCTTCGGGTTAGAAAATCAGAATAACCATTTAGCAATCTAATGTTTGGTCATTTAAGTCTCAGTATGTGTTGTCTGTGATTACCAATTTTCAGAAAGAGAATGTCGAAGAACGAAACCAAGCAAAAGAATCGGCATTAGTTTTTATGATCAGTAATGTTAAAGAGCATTCAAACCCAGAATTCCCTTTTGTTACTGATTTTAGTCTCTTCACGTATGCATAAGAAAATGTTTTCTGAAGACAAACGTTCTTTGGGTTCCCATTCAGAACCAATTCTGCGCTAAAAGGTGAATGATTTTAAAGGGAATAAAACTGAAAGGAAAGATACATAAGAGAAAGGAATATAAAGAGATAACATTTTTATCTTTGTATGAACTTTGTTAAAAGATAACTCTTTTAGTGTAGCACAAGAGAATAAGCATATTAATCTTTTGCAATATCAGCTTTGCATGAGGTTCCCTTCTCCCTTACAGCAAAAGGCAAAAAAAAAAAAAATATATATATATATATATACTCTTTTAAAGAGAACCCAATTCCATTATCGAATCTCCAAGAAATGTGAGCCTGCTCTAAAGTCACAAACTTCATGTACACTCAATGTATAGCAGTGATAAATGGGTTGAAATCAACAAACATTCTTGACATATTTTCCACAACATCTGTTACATTGGTCGCCTTCTACTAAGAATACCAAGAGAGATAACAAAGAGTAGGTATGTGGATAGAGGATGAATAGGAAAACGTAGGGCCAACTAAAAATTTTGAATTTACGAGACCAGTGGGTGGAAGTTGTAAGCTGTAAGAAACATGAATTCCTGATCAAGGACATAGGCAGCCGTTTGAAAATGAGCTGGGGTCCAAGTCCTAAATATTGGTGCTATGACTTTTATGAGCCCTGAAAAGGTTTTCAAGATTGCTTGCACAAAGCTCTAACGATGCTGTCAAACAAGCTAATAATTAGATGGTTTAAGTTACTTGCAAGTGCAAGTTAACTTAGTAAACTAAGTTCCCAATTTAGTTTTAATTTCTCTTCAATCCATCAGAAATTCCATGTGCACATGCTCAACTTCAAGAGATCAACGGTGCTACTGGGATATTTGATATTTCTCCCAATTAAAATGTATTGATTATACTCCTTAATGGCAAACTAATCGAGCAAAGTTCCCTTCACTGCACGTGTTATACACATGTCAAGCATGCAAGGAGCACGACCCAGTTCTATGGTTGACTCACAGAAGAAAATTGAAGTTGTAAGTAATCAAATCTATGATGAAATGATAATTATAACCCATTTATTGATTCATTCAGGTAGTTGCATTGTAGAATATATTAAAAACAAAACTGTAAGGTAGGTTGTCACCTTAGGATAATAAATGATATCATATGCAAGATAGTAGGGTCACAAACCATTGAGATGATGACAAGTGGATAGGTAGAGAGATAAGGGACGGCATATACATATAAATTATATAAATAACTGGCTTAATATTGCCATGCCAGAACAGGGAAGAAGAACCTAAACTCAAATTCACACAGAGTAAGTAAAAGTGATCCAATATCTAAATTCACACAGAGTAAGTAAAAAACAAGCGAATGTCTTTATACTTTATCCACATATTAGATTTCTAGCCATGACTAAAATTATATATAAGACGAGCTATTTGTGGGTGTCAAAAAAACAAGAGCTATTTGCCAACCAAACAGTAATAAAAACACGCAAATTAACAGTACTACAAATCTACAGCACTACCCAGAAAACTAATATGCAAACAGCCAAGACAAAGATAAGTGATCAACAAATCGAATAATTCATTTGTATGTCTAACTTGGCTAACTCCCGAGAATGCGCGCCCAAAGTAATCAGCAAATCTCATCATTTGTATGTCTTGTTGGGAGCCATACGTGTCCTAATCGAATTATTCATCAAAAAAATCAACGGCTCAAATCAAATCACAAGCACATAATACTTTCAATTCAACACTCATCGAAATACCAACAAGGAATCCCGCAAGATCGATAGCGTCGATCTTGGTGGCGGCATCAGCCACTGTAATCTTCGGCTTCACCTCTTCGGCCTTCCCATTCTCCCCCTTCTTCTCCTCCCCTCCCCACCCCCCCCCCCCCTCCCCCGTATTCTCTGCATCGCTATCATCGTCAGATCGGTGCTTCGATCTCCCTGGAGCGGCAACAACAACAACATTTGTTTGCTAAGCTTCTAGGATGCGACGACGTCGTTCCTCGACCTGCTGCTCGAGGCTACGAAAGACGTTATTCTTCTCGCCATTCGAAACGGCGCCGTTAGCACGTGCATTGATGGGAGTGGTAGCAGTCGGATCAGCACCAGGCTTCGCCTTACACTGGCGCTTGGCGCTTCGCGTAGCAGCCGGATCGGCGTTGGCAGTGGTAGCTGTGGTGATCTCGGGAGATTCGTTTTCATTGGAGCCGACAGGTACGGGTTCCATGATTATGGCTAGTTGTTGTCTCTGTTTGTTTGGGATTTTGAAAACGCGGCTATGGCGGTGTTGGTGGAATGGAAGAAATTGACGGAAGTGGTGGTGGCGGCAGACAATGAGGAAAAGAACTTCGATCTTCATTTTTTATTTTGCCCTTCTTTCAATCAAAACGACGTAGTTTTAGATATACAGTTTTTTTTTAATTTTCACTTTCTTACTTTTCTAATTTTAAATTTTAATGAATAACTTTTTAAACATAAAATTATATTATCTAATAATAATTTTTTATATATTCCTAATTCACAAGTTTTCTAAATAAATAAAAAATTAATTCATTTCCTTAACTTCCAAATTTTTATATTATTTTATTTATTTCTTTGAAATTTTGTTTAAAAATTTATATTTATGAATGAATTAAAATTAAAATTAAAATTTATTTCTTATTTCATAAAAAAATTAATTACATATTATTTATTTTAAAATTTTGTATATTATTATATTTCTGTGCATACTTGTCACTGTCTAAAAATGTGATAAATATATAATAAAGTATAAAAAAGAGTGACAAATATAAAGGAAATGTAGGTTTGACTTATAGATCAGTGTTATATTTCTCACTTTTTTAAAAAACCGCCAAATAAAAAAATTGTAAAGTGACAAATATTTAAAAAATTCTTGTAGTGACTGGTCCTAGCCTCTTGGTTCTAAAATTATAATCCCATAAAGAAAATGAGAGCATAAGTAAAGATGTTACTGATAAACAAGAGGCACCTGAAATTGAATTAAACAACTATGTAATGATTTTGAAGGATCTAGGTATACTTCAATATACAGTAGTAAGTCCAGAGAAAATGTACAGGCCAAAGGCCAATTATTACAGCTGAATTTGCTAACATAATGATTCAAATAACAACGAGACAAATGATTGCCGCTGTGAAACAACATAGATATGAGAAGACCTCTGCGGTTTTCAATTGACCAATAAAACTGTGAACATGCACATAAGAAATGTCTACATATAAAAGAAACATGAACTAATTCATATGCACATGAGCACATGCGCACATAGTACCAACAAGCACACTTTCACATTCAAAACAACGATACCTATTCATCATAGCACTCATGTCTCATGTCCATGTTTCACATTATCATATATGTACATGTATATGGGATGGCTTCTTAAGTGCAACTCAGCTTTGAATTGACAAAGGTTAAGTTAGAATTCCAAATTTCCACTAGAGAACACAATTCAATAAGAGATCTCTTACTCTTTTCCATAGGTCACATCGATCAATAGATGATTGCAGATGATACAGAGAGACTCCAAGGGCCGAAGTTCATAAGACTCCAACTATAGCGCAGATATGGATGCCTTCAATCCTGCACATAATGGACCTTCATAGACTTAAAGATTGTAAAACAATATTTCACACAGATGACTGTATACTAAAACTAATGAAGAAATCAGCAAGTTGAAAATTGTAGATCCCCTACCCTAAACCTGCAAGTGAATTTCGTTAATGACCTCAAAGAAACCAATTTCTCTTCTCATTTCAAAATGAGCTCCTCATTGCTAGTGTCTTGCTAAAGAACTGAATTTTATTCAGACGTATTTATACAACGTTTACTAAAGCCACAGTTATTAATGTTCTTCCTTATTGGTTAGTTTCTGGTTCCAACGGCTTAAATCAACTTGCTCTCAAAAAATCATTGAACACCCAAAAAATCATTTTTCTTAAGAAAATGCCTGAATGATGCACCATAAAAATAATCTCAATATTCTTGAGTTCAAATATTTTCTTGCCAGGACTTCCTAATAATAACCACACAAGAGCATAACAACTCAAATCATGAGAGAAAAATTGTTTATATATAAAGAAAAATCAGAGTCTTTGTATATCGAGATGGTTTCAGATATAGGAAACCAAGAAACCAACTATAATTAAGGAGCAGATGATTACCTATTGTTTATAAATTACAGCAAGATTGTTGAAAGGGGCGGATAATCCTGTGGTGACCGTCAATGTAGCCTTATAATATGAAGCAGCAGTAGGCAACATAATCCTGCAAGTTTAAATTATCTCATATTTCGTTTGGCAAATTTGCAGATGCATGGCTTTTCAAATTAAATAATTCACCAAGACATCAGACATTCAGAATCACATACCACTCCACATAAATATCGCCGAGGTTGGTAAGTGCCTGAGGATGGCTTGGTTGTAGAGCAAGACATTGCTTCATCCAGCTAGAAAGTAAGTTAATTTATGTTCAAAGAATTTATTTAAAACAATATATATATATATAGACACACACACACACACATACATTATAGCATTGGATTGCTTCATCCACTCAACCCACATCTTTCAATGCATTATCCTATTGGTCACATCAAAACAGACAAAATAAGGCATAAACCATCAGGCATCAATTAAGAAAACAAATCAAATTATTATAGGCCGCCAAAAATCGAGGATCACACGCTATGGCTTGCTTATAATAGAGGATGGCCATATCTGCTTGACCTCACTCATAATACGTACTAGCCAAGTTACCTGCAGCATGTAAAACAATGTCTGGTCATATAAAGTATACTCAACTGCTAAAAATGCTCCAACAAGATATGTAAGATAATAGTTAGAAGCAAACAGAGAAAAATTCTCAATTCCAAAAAACTAGGTGTTATCCTATAGACAATTAAGTATACTCAACAAACCTATTATTCCTAGTGAAAGCCTATTATTCTTACTTCAAAATCGTATTCTCTCTAGCCCAAACACAACTTCCAAATCAACTAGATATAGACTTAAGTATAAAACAACAAAATATCAAAATACTGGTAAACAAGTTCAGTTCAATTTGGTTACAGTGACAGGTCAGACTCTGATATTCAAATGTGGAACATGAATATAAATGTATATAATGATTTTAAGCAACATATAACTAACAGGCCAGTATTCAAATATGACTATAAATGCATCAAGACAAAAAAAAATTTCAGGAAATTTAAATTCAGCAGCAAAACAGCCTTGCTTATTATAAAAAATGATATGGCTGCACTCACCAAACGCAATTGAATTTGGACGCGTCTGAACAGCGCGCTGATAACAAACAATAGCTTCTTGAGGCATTCCCAAAGCCTGCAGAAGGCAAATAAATATCTTGTTTTTATTTGTTATAGCATAGTATTCCAGCCACTAGCAGTCACCCGATCTTAAGGACACAAGGCACGACAGCTTACCTTATAAACATTTCCAAGGTTTAGGTAGGCATCAGGAAATGCAGGTTTGAGTTTCACAGCCTCCTAGAAATTTTTTATATATTAAAATACAATTCAAAAATATATATTATAAAGAAGCTATTGTTTATAGTTGCATTTATGCTACACGCATTGAAACATCTCGCACTCAGATAAATTTCGAATTTATGCGACACGATCACCAATTTATTGTTGCATTAGCTATTAAACACAATCAAATTTCGATACTACAAGCTCTTACACTAAGTAACTTAAAACAATTTTTCCTATGGAAAAAAAAACATAAAATTTGAAAAATGCAAAGAAACCATTCAACACTAACCTTCATTATCTTCTTCTTCTACTTCATCTCCTTCTTCAAACTCGACCCCATACCTCCCATTCAAGAAATCAATAGCGGCAGGCATCAGCACCATCATCTCCGCATCCAAAATATCAAACAAATTTAATATTCTCGACGTCATCATCTTCAATGTCCCGATATTCTGACTCGATTCTCCACATTCTCACTCACCTCCATCATCAAAAATGTCAACTTCACTTTCGGGTCCAGACCCCACCTCTTCATTGCCTCGATGAAGTCCTTCGTCTTCGGCTTCTCAAACTTCTTGTCAAACTCCTCCACCACTATCGTACTCTCCGTCGCACTCGCTATCATCGTCGATATCGCCAATCGTTTCTCCTTCTTGTTGATTTTCATTGACCAGTCCCTCGGCTTCAGCCCAAAAATCACACCACTGCCGGGCCGAAGTGGGGTCCTCATCGACCCACAGCCGGCACGACTGGTTTTCTTCTGAGGGTAGGGTTTCTTCCCTCCTCCTCGGACCTCAGCACGCGTGAGGGTGGATGCGGTGCCACGGCGCTTGTTCTACAAGTCAGTGATGATGTCGCGGTGGACGACGGCATGCACGGTGTCGGGTGGGGCAGATTTGAGGTCGAAGTAAGTTTCACCGACTTTTTCGCCAGTGAAGGAGAGGATGGGAAGGCTGGCGAGTTGAGAGGAGAAAGCGAGAGGTTTTGGGGGTGGCATGATTTAGGGTTAGGTTTTGGGAGAGAAGAAGTTTTGTTTATATAGGTTGTAAAAATTACACGGGATTCTAATATATTATAATTTATCATAATTACCCCTAAAAATTACTTCTAAGTTTAAATACTTTATTTGTGTTCATATGTATCCTAATTACTTGTTAATTACTTGTCACTATCTAAAAATGTGAGAAATATGTAATATAATCAAAATAACCAGTGACAAGTATGATGAAAATATGGGTTTGACTTTCATATTAATGTTATAGTTCTCACTTGTTTAAAAAAAGACCAAATAAAAAAAATACAAAATGATAAATATGTGAAAATTTCTTGTAGTGAGATCAAATGAAATTCCTGGGCATATCCTCCTTCCAGCACCAAATGGGATGTATCCAAAATGAGACCAGTCAATAGAACTATCTTGGAATCTTTTAGGATTAAAGCTCTCAGGTTTAGTCCAATATTCTGCTCTTCCAGTCACCCATGCATTAATTAATAGTAACTTTTGTTTTGGCAGGCATGTTGAATCCATTAATCATACATCTCTCTGTACATTCTCTTGGAAGAAGCAAAGGGACCGGAGCAAGCAATCTTAGAGTCTTCTTTTCTATAAAAGACTTCCCTCACCTCAGCCCGTGCTTTTCTCATCAATCGCGGATTTTTTATCATCTCAAACATTGCCCAATCAACTGTTTTAGAAGTTGTGTCACTGCCTCCGGGAAATATGTCCTGAAAAGGAAATTACGAAGTTAAATTGCCATTAAACCGAAGATAACCAAAAGAAGTAAACTAACAAGAAGTGAAAAAAGAAAAAAAGAAAAAAAATAATACTTACCAAGGTTGTACTTCAGATGTTTTCGGTAGTTAAAGGGAAATTCAAAATCACCTTGCTCATGAACTCTCAAGAGAACATCGATAAGAGCTTCATGTTCTTTACTCTTGTCGTATTGGGAGGTTGGCTTGCACTTACGTTCATTAACAATGTTAAGTATCCTGTCAAATTTCTTATGCAGCCTTTCCCCTTGAGAGTTGCATCTGCCAATCAATTGGAGAAATCCAATGGATGTCAAAATATCTGCAACATTAAAACCTGCAAGCAATTTCATAAATTCCTTGACAGCCGATATCAATGCGTCCTGATCTCTGCATTTTTGGCCAAAGGCAGCCCTTGAAGTAACCACAGCCACTGATGAGAAGACTTATCGGAAAGATTAATCACTGATCCGGCCTCTGAGGCTATTAGAGTAATGAGATTGGAGATTTCTTCTTCTCTTACTGAACGTAATGACTGGACTCATTTCATGCTTAAGAGCTCCAGTACACAAACTTTCCGCAGTTGTCTCCAACAATCACCATAAGGTGCAAAGGCTATATTACTATAATTAGAAGTGACGATACTTGCTGCCACATTTTGAGACCTTGAAGCAAAGATAATGTCCTTCGTTTTCATCACTTCTTTGGCAAATTCCGGCGGTGAAACAATGATGGTGGAAATTTGTCCAAGTTATAGGTGCGTTAACGGGCCATATTTCTTGGCTAAAGTCTCCTACTGTGCGATGGGGTAGAGGGCCAACAAGCTGGTGCAAATTTCCAATGAGAGGTAATTTCCATGGCTCTGTAGGTAGATTTGAATGTTCATTATTGGTTTTGGAACTCTTCCCTATTTTAAGAAACAGGAAGATAAATAGAAGAAAGGTAAGGAGGGTGAGAAGGATTGAAGGAAAAGAGTACCAACTCCACATGAGAAAAGTACCGCGCGGTTCAGAGGACTTAGGACAATGCTACTTTTGGCCTTGACTCTAGCTACATATGAATATTACATATGTAATATGTCTTCACGTAGGTTTTACACTCAATATAAACAACATTCATAATTTAATTCGATAACATAATGATGCAAATCATACATGTGATATAAACACTTTCTCTACAACAGAAAAAAGCATCGGTACAAGTTGTTTTTATTTAAACCGACAGTCCTCTAAAATAAGGCATTGGTACCAGGAAGAAAATATCGATGTTCATTTTACCGGTTTTTGAAGCAGTCAACTTCCATTATGGATAAGCTTGTCCAATATCAGAATCATGCAATAGGATATTTTACCTTCTGCTTTGAGGACTTCAAATTCATTGTAAGCAAAGTGGTACAAACAATAGGGGTACTTTCCAACCCTTGGAAAATACACTGGATAATGCATGGACTTCAATAAGCTCACCTTTGATACAAAGTCCATGCTTAATTTTCCTTCACAAATCCAACCAATAAGGAGGCATGCCTAGAGACAATAATTAGATATTCAGAAGATCCGGGCACACATGCATATAGAATCTATGCATTTTTTAACAATGATAGGTACGGTTTCCATATTCCTTTATAAGTGAAGCCTAATAAGTTCGCTCTTGCCTCAGTGTTTAATGCCTGTGCCGATTTGGTGGTTAAGGGAAGAAAGTTCGTGGCTTGAGCATAAAACCTAGTCTTGAGATTGATGTCTGTGTTGATAGTGCCTTGGTTGATATGCATGTAAAACGTGGTTGCATGGATGGTGCACGGTCTGTCTTTCGATCCATGGATGATAACATTTGTTCCATGGACAGCTATGATAACGGGGTGTGCACAAATTGGTCAAGCTAAAGAAGGCTTTAAACTTTTGATGACATGTCGCTGAAGGGTAGAGAACTGAATTATATTACCTACGTTTGTGTGCTTTATGCCCGTAGACAAGGAAGGAGGGCTTATCCATGAAGGGTGGAAATATTTCACATCGATGACTTGAGATCATGGAATCGTACCTGGAGAAGATCACTACGCTTGTATGGTAAATCTACTTGGTCACGCTGGACGTATTAAAGAAGCAGATAACCATTATTACGATAACAATACCTAATGGAAAAACCAAAAAAGAAAAAGAAACAAAGAATGATAACCATTACTATATAAACTGAACTATAATAATGCCCATGTTGCTTTATTTCTGTTTTATTCACTCAACAAACAGTAAATAATACACAAAAGGGCATTTATTTTAAGTTGAGATCTTAACGGATGTTTGTCAAATCACGTTCGCCTAATCAGTGTCCATCCAGAGGATCCCCCATGCACCAAATCCGGCTAAATGAAGCGTATTTCAGGCCGTCGGATGAATGGTTCAGTGTCCATCTCTGAACTCTGGCAAAGTTGGCTGCAATCCTTTGCAGCTCGCTGTTCTATTGATGGCTTCCACGGACTTGCACCAAACTATTATCAAAGGGCAATAACTAAGACAACAGTTATTATACCGCTTCGAAGCAGTATTACAGTGCATCCGATGCGGCATCACATTTCATATAAAATGTAAATAAACATATAAAACTTATAAATATGTACATAAAAAGAACAAATGGTTAAAAAAAATTTGTAAACCAGCATATATAACTTTATATGCCTATTTACAACTTTTATATAAATCGAAGTTTTATATACATATTTATAGTTTTTGCATTCCGGTTTATAGCTTTAATAGAAAGCAATATAACTGTATCAAATGCATCTTTTAATTACTAGGAAGTATATATTTTTGCTTGTACCCAAGTGTAAACACTAGTATCAGACACCCTTAACCTTTATTGTTTTCTGCTGAACCAAGCTGTGTCTCTTATGTTTAGTAATTAATTGATCCTCTCTTTTAAGAACCTTTCTCATCCTGTTCCTAAATTTGAAGTCCGAAACATCACTATCTCAACTCAATGATTCCAGCCATAGCCACTCCGCTGTCATATCTTGATGGGGAGCCATGGCTTCTACTTGAGATATTCTATCGTATACAGTCTTGAAATTTAGCGACAAACGCATTCGAATATATAATAGCAGAAGTTAGGCCATTTAGTTACCTCATACAACTCAAAGATTCAGCAAATTAGAAGATTTGCGTAATCCATTGAGACTTAATTTACCTCAAAGTCATGCATGGCGGTTAACCAGACTAATAGAAATTATGTATGGGATGAAAGGTTAACCTTTGTAGATAATCTAGCATTCTCTTCCACCAAGAAGCTTTCCTGGAATTCAAAAACAGGAAAAAGGGCATGAAGCCATACACAAATGGTAAAAACTTAGCAACATAAACCTGCATATCTGCTCATTTATAAGATTCTGCACGGGACTTGTTACCTTTGCTTTTAATTGCTCTATCCGCTCCTTGAACAGCTGAGCCTGAAACAAAAGCCACTCTAGGTCGTTATATTTTTCAATCAACTATTTTCTTGCTATTTGGTCACTGAGAAGTGAAAAGAAGTTTCGTAGAAGAAATCCATCTATTGCTCAGCCTGTTATAATAAACCTTTCTAGCTCGGATGCTGCGTAAACTTCTCTCGAGCTGGCCATCAATATCTTGGAGTTCATCTATTGAACACGAATCCAAATCCTGCCCTAAAAGCCTCCTAAAGCACCAAAATTTCAAATTTTAGAAAAATCTAGCACTTCAATAAATATAATACTTATCAACTAGCATGTACGCGGAAAGACAGGCATCAGTTTAGCCATGAACCGTTGAGAGATTTCAAAAAGCTCAATCTTCTTCACCATATTTGCTATTTCCTCCTGTACTTGCTGCGTGAAGAATCAAAGAAAGCATTAAGACTTATGCGATTGATTGAAAAGTATTATAAGCATCAACTAGAGTGCTATGTTTCACAATCTATCTGACGAGGTGATAAAGGTGGCACAACACTAATTCCTCCAGGCCTCATCCAGATCATTGTATTAAAACACCATATGATGGTTTCTGGAGAATGCAGTAGGACTGCAGCAGGCATCCATAATATGAACATACCACAGAAGTTACACCATTTAATTCTTAATTGCTCAACACTTGTGATGTAAGCATGCATGTATAAATTACGTATTCCCAGGTTCTACATTCATCATAATATCAGCTCAAGGTTATAAGAATCCATCATGCACATATTAGCAATTGACTTCATGCAGGTTGCAATATTATCATCTGAATGTTATCATGCAGAAGCCGATAAGTTCATAGGTTGTACGGCAGTTCTTTATGAACTATATATAATTATCAACTTAATCTGTTATTACCACCTCAAGATCTTTTGTACAGCCTCAAATATTTAAACCAACTAAATTAGCTAGCTAGTACCTCTTAATAGGTGGATTGCTAAAAACAGCATATGTTATGATCCGATGTTATCATTTTATATTCTTGAATTTTTCTAACAAGGTATTTGAAAACTTTATTCCACTTAATTATATTGAAAATCAAATTAAAGCAACAAATCCAAGGAGATGCCACAATGACATGGTCAAAAGAGTTCCCAATATTGATAATTAAGCTAGCTAGCTCCTTCAGCAGTGAAACCTACATAACAACTAGCAAAGGTTTGCGATGTTTAAACGACTCATACTCAAGAACTACGGCATGACAGAAATAATAAAGAATCATTATAGACTGTTCCATCCCTCTTAGAAAAACTCTTTATTAACAATGAATACCGTTTGCTAATCATCTTTTGCTTAAGGGCTTGCACAAGGGGAAACTACAATCAAAGATGATCAAGGACAAACCTGCATGTGTTCTTCCCTTTCAGGCTTGCGATTTTGCACTTCTTTTGTGTATTTATGGTAGCGCTCTATGGTCTTTTGCATCCTGAAGCATCCAAAATGCTAGATATCATTTCAAAAAATTATTTACAACATTTGTCCAATGAAAATACAGAATGATATGATTTAAATTCCTCAGTAGTTTGATATATATGGTAATGCTAAAGTATAATTTTCTTTCAAATATGAAAAAAGATCTATATTTTCTAATAAGAGGTGACAATTTTTGACACAACAAGGTATCTTTACAAAATTAATAAATGCGTCGGATTCTTGTTGAGGGAATTAAACATACCAACCTGTCTAATGACACAACTAGTTAAACATATTTTATCAATCCTTAACTTGTAAACTCATTTAATAACATGAATTGCTACCTACTTACAATATATATAAAACTAAAATTTTTATATTTTTAAGTAAATTAATCCATACAATAGTAAATTAGAATAATTTAATTTTTTTTACTAACGATTATTTATATTCTAAGAATAATTTCAATTGATATGTATATATTGAATTTGATGAATTATGCATGAATAGGTTAAACAATTATATGAATTATGTGAATTAAATATGACACAATTACAACATATGACTGACACGTTTAATAACTGTGTCATATCCGTGTTTCGTGTCTTGATACGAACAATTAAATAGATCGACATGTAAACATAAATTATCACCCATATTTCTAGTAAATTGCTATTTTTTTGCACATCCCATGTTGAGCAAAATTATATTTTTTTATACTATATTTTCAGTGGACTATTTATAGGCCATAATATCCTCATATAGATTTAAAATCATATTTCTTTTTAATAACACTATTCTAAGACCAAGCAGGATCAACACAGTAAATGAAAAGTAAATTAACAGGTAACTTAGTTACAATCATTTGAGCTAGTGATATCCTATATAATAGAGTGATGTTATCTGACAAACTATTTATGTAAACTCACTCATATAAATTTATGTGGTACTATTTAATGATAGACACATCATCAACCTTTATTAATGTAATTAACTTCTGAAATTCATTCTCCCAATCATATAATGTCACATTTGTTTCTAAGTTTATATAAAAAAAAAATTGTAATGATAGTGTTATTCTATACAATATTAAATCGACATTGGTATTAAGAAGAATGAAGACTATTGACATTAATGTAAAATTTATATGATGAAATATTAAGAGTTAACAAAAAAAAATATGGACTTATAAAACATTAAAAAAATATAGGGGTTAATGACTAATAAAATTAACAAATAAAATCTACCATTAAACGTAAATTTTTTTATATAAGATGAAGTAATTAATAATATAATACCAATTTGGAATTGTAAAAGATCCTGTTATGCTAGATATATAATTTTCCCCAAACTTATATAAAAAAGAACTTGTAATTGGTAGTTTTAAGATATATCAGCAGGAGCCGGGAGTCTATCTATATGAAGTAAAAAAGATTTAATTTTATAGTTGGAAGGTAGCCCAACCAAAAGTAATATCTTAAATGTTTCACATTCCTTATTACAAAAGACAAAGAAAGACATTCAATATGTGAATTTAATGCACTTAGCAACAATAGAGCTATAATTCACCAGCAAAGGTTGTAAAAATGAAAATAGTTTTTAAAAAGAAGTCTTGCCTGTAATGTGGTTTAAATCTAAATGCAAATGGAAAAAAGAAGTTATGGATAGTTAAAGGGCAGCTAAGTGGTTAATGGCTCCGCGACAATGTGCAGAGGCTCCATAACTAAGCTTAAGGTTCCATGTAACACTAATGATGAGCAGCACTTAATATTTTGCTGCTTTCAGGCACGGTGTGATTGCTACTTATCTTACACTTGAAAATAGCTGCACAGTGTTAAATATTGACGTGACCAATATCACGCCTGTGCATCAATGTCATCGATGATTAACCTTGAAAATGTCTGCGACATTAGATACTTACTTGGCCTATATCACACATGTAGACGACAGGCCATATCTAATGTTCAGACATCCTGTTCAAGCTACTCTTCTAAGGCTGATAGTTTTCTAGTATGCTCAATCTAGCTTATCTACACCTTGGAACAAAAAGAAACTGAAATCAGGAATGAATTACGAGACAAGAGAATTACTTGTGATCAATTAACAAGTCCAAGAAGGTAATGTTGAGTGATCAAAAAACAATTTAACATATCGCTTTCAAATGTTTCCATCTTATGATTTTGTACTTTATACCTTTGAATGCTGTTATAGTATTAGATTTAAAACTTAACAAATGTTATTTAGTATACGAAAGTATTTTTTAAAAAAAATCTTTTATAAAGGAAATTACTTGAATAATAAGATAAGCAAAGTTATACTGTTACAAAATAAAGAGTATTCCTCATATATATATAACTTGACATGAAAAATTATCATTGGGTAATAATAAAGGAGCAAATAACAATTGATAAGGTAGCAATCATAGATCCAATAAGATTATGCAACATCAATTTGTATGAGATTAGTTATATAAATAGATTGTATGTATAAAATTATTCCAAAATAAATATTGATCTTCCTTTTTTTAAAGATAATACGTATTTTATAAGTTTTTTTTTATTTGTGGTTAGACAAAAAGTTGAACAATCCACAGTATATATTCTTGAAAAGAATATGTTAAGCATTTGTTTCCTTTACTCAAAAATATTGCTTGTGATTCATGAAAATATTTGAAATATAATGGAGATACAAAATTGTCCATAACGGTAAGTCATACCTAAAATTATGAAAGTGTTATAGCAAGTTTTTACCATCACGTATCAATGCTTTATTAGTCTCTTATCCTAGTATCCGTACTATAACAAGCAAATCAGAGAAAATCAGACACAACCATATATAACCACCTGCTTGTAATATAACTAACATCTCCAAAATTATGAAGGTCATCGCAAAGTTCTTTCCTCCACATATCAATGCATTATTAGTGTACTTATCCTATTATCCATACTATAGCAAGCAGATCTTAAAAAATTAGACAACCACAACTACCTTATAATATAACTAAAATCAAGATTTTAGTTTAACCTTCATCAATGGATTCACAGGTGCAATGACTGACATATTATTATCTGAATATTCACATTTCAGTTATTGATGCAATTTTATTATTATTATAATTTTTATATTGAAGAATCTGTAGTTGATATGGTATAAAAAATTCCAGGGATAACATAAAAACATATTAAAGTAGAAAAGTTATATAATGAGATATGGTTTAAAGCTCAAGCTAAACAAGTAGTTTAAAAGGAAAATTGAGTTAAAAAGATCAATATATTAAAATAAAAAAAATCTCCTAATCATTATGACAAGAAAAGAGATTGAAGGAAAGATTGAATTTTCATTGAGAAGTAGTGTCAAGTCCACTGTATCAAAGTAGGGATATTTTTCAGCTTTTGAGAAAAAGTTGCCAGTAAAGATATTAAATGCATCAAAGTTTAGAAATAAGTATTAACTCCTACAACAACCAGAAAATTCCCAATCATGTTCAGTTTTCCAAATTTATAGGTGATTAAATTTGAATTAATAAAAATTTAACCTAACGCGAATATAAAACAATGTGAACCCACTTTTAACACGACATATAGTAAAGTCTAATAAATACATATGGACTTAACCAAAAAATGAAATAAAATTACCAAAATTCTTCAAAGCATTATTCTTAACTACATAAGTAAATTAAGCCCGACTAATATAACAATCAACAACTGATTAACCAAAATTTATACCAAAAGATTCTAACTCAAATCTTAATTTAAAAATCACTTTTTAATGCGAAATCGAAAGTTGTTCTTCAGGCTTACTGTGTATTAATAACACCACAGATTTCCAGAAGCTTATAATCGAAGCCATTTCTATTAGTCATATATAAAAGAGAATCTACGACATGAAATAAGATTTAGGTTGATAAATGCCAGTATCAACATGTTAAGAGGGCCACAAAAGACCATAATTCCTAAGGTTGGAGGATTATACATGATGCACAAGAATTCAACATGATGTACCAGCAAGGATATACCAGTGCTAAGTGAAAAAAGGGAATCATATCATGATACTCAGCATCACAGAAAATTTATGATCAAGGAATAAAGTTCAAAAACAGGTGATAAGAGAATTGCATTGACTAACTAGATAAATAACTTCATATGAATCAATGATGTCTCTTATTAAAGAAATAAATCAACTTAGAATCGAAACTATACATATTAGAGATTATATCCTGATGGGAGAGAATTGTTTTTAAATAATTACTGGAAAAACATTAATGGGTGAGAATAGGCTTAAAAAATAATACACACACACACACACATATACATATACAGATGTGTGTGTGTGTGTCTGTGTGTGAGGATAGAGACTTTGTTTTAGAGCAACTCACCAAGCCTATAACACAGTCACTAATTAAATTTCACTAATGCATATGCAAAGACTAATATTGCTGAAATTTTATAATTTATGTACCATACATAAAATTTCCCAATACCAATTAACTCATACAAATTAAAGTAAAATAAACAAGATACATAAATATAAATAAAGAATAAACTAAATAAGTATGAATAGTTAAAAAGATAGTCATATAGTAATGGTAAATCGATGACCAATAGGAGATAGGTTATCGAAGGAGTTTGTATACGTAGTATTACTCATAAAATAAAGCATTTCTTTTTCCCACCATGTATACCCCACACCAATTGTAATCTTGTGCTACTTCCTGATTAATTTATTTACCAACTTCTCTCCATCGAAACAACAGGTCTGTTATACTCATTACTAAACTTGTTAAAGAAATGAAATATAACCAAGGTATATCTTTTTTTATCAAAGGTTGAATCAATCATTAAAAGTAGAATTAGGCCAAAAATCAGGATACATTCGGGAAAATCAAACTTCCATTGAAGAGAAACAAATGAAAGGCTTTCATAAAAATTCTCTATGGAGTTTTCATTAGGTTATTAAAGGATTTTGTATACGTAGTATCACTCATAAAATAAAGCATTTCTTTTTTTACATGATATATACCTCACACCAATGGTAATCTTGTGCTACTTCCTCATCAATTTATGTATGAACTAATTGTGACATTACTACGCATTACAAGGATTTGTAAAAATTATATTGGATATCTTTTGTTATCTCCTCATCAATATCTTAATCACCAACTCATAGCTAAGTTTATAAATAAAAACTGTTATGACTACACATTGCAAGCATATTTAATAAGTTATATATCTCTGAAAAATGATTTTTTGCTGATTCATAAGATTTAAAAGCCACCAAAAGTATGCAATTATTCATAAACAGAGAGATATAAATCATATCATTTGGTACACAAGTACATCATAAAAGATAGAGAAGCAGCAGAAAATCGTGGCCAGTTATAGTCTTTTCCTATTTTAACCTATCCAATGCATTAATAGCCTTTAACCAGTGCCACATCCTATTAAAGTGTTACAGGAACTCTAGCAAATAAGGGTTAAAAATAATAAGCAACGAAGTATGGGGGACAAAAATTTTTGAAAAAAAAAAAAGAGCATTTAAAGATTAATGAGAAATTCATTTGATATCTTATGTTTAGGTGCATATTTTATTTTTATATATTAACATGTAAAATGGTTTTATAAAAAATTTTGTGGCTGGACCAGAAATACAAGTGACTGATATTCCACTACCCCAAGCAACTGGCCATTTCCATTTTTCAAGAAGCTTTTGTAAACCCTAGAGATAACATGACTCCGAAAAGAAGTACTACACGTCGCAAGAGCATATCAAAGCAATAAAGCGAGTGGAGATGATACACTTCAAAGACACAGAAAGACAATATGATAACATGTTGTCAATTAAATTTCCCACATAATTTTCAAAAGCTAAAAACTTTTCACCTTGATTTATTGCAGTGAGAACAAATAGCTAGCTAGTAACATTGCAAATAGTAGTCAAAAGAGGACAATCCACAATAGATATGCAAATCTATAAAGATCATCTCCAAAATCAATATGGTACATACGCAATGAAATTTCATCAGTGTGCTAGACACGAAATCAGAGAGATGGAAAGAGAGAGACGTGAAATATGACAAAGGAATTAGAGAAAAGCAGGATTGTACTCAAGACCTCTGCCAACAAAACCTACACTTATTAGTAGCTGTATACCGGCATTGATTCAGCAGCAAAGCTATCAGTAGCCGTATAGCGGCATTGATTCAGCAGTGAAGCTATCAAGATGCAGCTGAGCTAACATCTACAAGAATTAAAGCTTCGAAAGAACTTACTCAGAACTTGAGAACTCATAGAGTCTTCCTCTCTGCGAGAAGATAATAACAGCAACTTCAGCATCACAGAGAACTGACAGCTCGTACGCCTTCTTCAACAGGCCATTTCGACGCTTGGAAAAAGTCACTTGCCGACTAGTAGCATTCTCGATTCTCTTCATCTGGATTTTTCCTCTCACCATGGCCTAGTAGTTAATCATTAAATTGAATCAAGTTATAAAGGTTCAAGCTAACCCTAAACCAAACCAAAAACAAAAATCTTACCAATAATTCGGTGTTTATGCTCCTGATATTCAATATTTACAAGAAAATCTACAAAGAGGAACCAAGTAAACAAGTAACTGATTCCAGATTTATATAAAAAGGAAACCCAGGAGAATATTATTTCCAGAAGGAATAAAAAAGAGGGTATAAAATTTTTCTGGCAAGCAGTTACAACCCAGAAACCCGCACAAGAAAAAATTCCAAAGAACAAGAAAAACAAAAGGAATCGAAGTGCTACAAAAAAGGAAAAAAAGTCCAAAACCCTAGAGGCAAGCAGACGCAGAGGATCTTTCCATCTTGATATATCCACTCGTTTTACATTCAGACCACAAAAACCTAGCTATATTTTCTTTCCTCAATCTCAGCCTATTTAGTATCCTTATCTTTTGCCCTTTCAAGATCTTACCCCATAAAGAAGGAAAAGAGAAATTAACAAATAGCTCATTAAAAATAGAAAGAAATTGTTTCTTTAAAAAAAAAATCAAACATATATCTTCACTGTAATACAAAGAAAAAGGTTGGAGAGATAAAGACACTAACGAGGGAGATAAGAGTAAACAATGTTTGATGTTGAGTCCACTAAAAGTGGTTCAGAACATAAAACGAAGCATTAAAAAATTAAACCTCTGTATTTTTTCAACATCATCGTACAATGACCTGCGTGACTAGCCAATTATATTCAGACAACTAATCATTTGTCTGTCAGTCAATTCCACCAATAGGAACTGACTTTTTGGCGTGGCGCACTCGCTTTGGTCTCTTTCCATTTTTTAATATATTTATTCTTTGTTTCATTTATTTTTGGTAATTTGGATTAATTCGTTTAGTGGTTTAATCGACTAATTAGAGTTAGAATTTTCCATTTTTAAATGGTGATGGGTTGGAGGTTTGGTGGCGCGATGTGACACGTCTGCATGTTTCCAGCTTGAAATTACAACAGTTAATTGCCGACTTGGTGGCCCAGATGGACGCTGGGCTCGTGGCAGGTGGCCTCGGTTAGCCTCGTTTAAAATTTGACGAATTCTCCCCTCCGATAACAATGCATTTATCAATAATTTTATATCCAATCAATTTGTACCACCACAAAAAAGTATAATCTAATAAAATGAGTAATTATGAATTATATATTATAATTTTTATTTATTTATTAATATTATGCTATGTATTGTATTGGTTGAAAATGTAATACATATACGTATACTATTTTGCATGTTTATTTATATTACTCTAAAATACTAGAATTTGCGGCTGTCATAACTTTCAATAAATGTATTTTCCTCAATACATTGTATCAATATGGTCCATATTAAGCGCATTTTTTACGGTCAAAACAAAATAGAAGTATTAGATGCATTAATTCGGTATCTAGGTGGGGTTTATTTATAGAGTCATTTACAAGAATAATAATATTCTTAAAAACTATCTATACAAACTTTCTTCTAAAAACTGATATGTTATAATTTGCTGAAAGATTGAATTTCAAACTTTAATTACATTAGGTAATGTAGATGACATATCAATCAGTTAATAATATCACATAGGTTTGTGTAGGTGATTTTTTATTGATAGTTTATAAGAGCAGTACCACTCTATTTACTATCATCCATACTAAATATATGGCGGTGGACCTGATGCATGGAAGCACCCCCCCTTAATCCCTCAAAATTTTAGTGTTCAACCTAGCTAATCCCAAAAAATTTTGAACAAAACTTTGCTGAAATTTTGGCCAACTTCCCGAAACCTTTGGTGATTAGGAGGGATGCACCTATGCTCTAAGTGCACCTTAGCTGAGCTAGTGAACCCTAAAGATACACACATACAATCTTTGATAGTAAATGAAATGGATTTGAAAGATAAAGAAAAACTTGGAATTGTATTATGTTTTCATATGATAAATTATCAGGGATTACATATCACATGTCATACGAAAAGATCAATGAATGAGACTCTTTGACACAAAATAATTATTTTATGAAGCTCTATTTTAAAAAGATCAAATACTGATAACAAATTTGATTGAACTTTTTTTTTGTTTGCCTAATTTGCAGACAAAATTTATTTTCTTGCATAACCATTTTATAAAAATTTGATCAACTGAATATTTGCTTAAATAAAAGCATAAAATTCTTTTTCTCCCTATCTAATAAGAACAATTATTTAATTTGCATAAAATCTTGAGCTTTAACTGAAGCTTTTTCTGCATCATTAATATTTCTGCATATATGCATAAAATTAAGCTTAGAGAGAATGCAAACAAGGGGTAAAATATGATTCAAGGGAAGCGTTGGCTTAAAAACATTTCGCTCTTTTACATTGCATTAAATCGAAATAAATATCTAACATTGAAGTTATTTACTAAGTAAACCAAAGTTAAATGTCTGGTTTATACTCTATACATGTAAATGAAGGTAAAATTCAAGCGGTACCTAAGCCTTCAAGGTTTCATGAGTTTGGCCTAAAAATGTACTAAGCCTACACTGCACTTAGGTCTTGGATACCCAGAAAATTCTCAAAAGAGGGGTGCACTGTGCTTTGGACCATCATCCAAGCCGGGATATAGAATGTATGTTGCTTAATATAACATACACTAGGGATACTAGTAACGGTTATTAGACGAACCGGTAGACTAAAATTGCCCTTAATTATTGGAAAATTTACAGTTTATTGGTTTTCAAACATTTTAATTCTTATTTTTGATAAAAAAAAGAATATTAACACATTTAAAATAACTTGAATATATGAAATATAATGATTAAAATGTTAGGAAGCGTTTATTTTTTTGTCAAAGTTTGAATTTGATTGATTATTAGTCATTTACATTTCAACGCTATCTTTTTTTCCTTCTTAATACTATTTCTCTTATGAATTTAATTTAATTTAAAAAAACCCTTGGTTAAAGGATGTCTATATCTAAATGTTAATTAGCCTAAAACTCAAGGTGTTGGTGTTGATATCCCACAATTATTGAATAATATTAGGCATACAACCATCTTGTATAATTTTTTTTTGTACGATAAGATATTAATATCATTAGATGCACATCATTATTATAATCTTTATTATTTATTAAGAATTTTTATCCTTTGATGATATTATGTCTCATAGAAATGTACGAGGATGATTATATGGTTCGGTGAAATGTATCTAGAACCAAACTATAGAGGCTATTAATTAAACTTATATTTACGTATCTATACAATCTGTAAAATAGTGTAATGATTTTAAATTTTAAACTAATTTTTATATTTGAATCTAAAAATATTTGTCTATCTATTTTAACATTTTTAGATTGATTAAAAAGAGATAAAAATAATTATTAGTTTTAATCATTAATTGAATCAAATTATTTAAATTAAGTGATATTTACTATTATTATTATTATTATTATTATTATTCTTTGAATATTTTAGCTAGTCTCCTAGCTATGAAAACTCTAATTTTGACTTCATTAAAAACTTCATCATCACATATCATCACCATTATCTTTTATCACTGCTATTATTGCTGTCACAACCACCATTACCTCCACCATCGTCATCACCATCACCATTACCAGGCCCATCCCTTCTTTATAGTTAAATATATAATTATATTTTTTCTGATGGTTTTTACTTTTTGGTACATAGAAGTAAGAAAACAAAATCAATAATTATATTTAAGAATAAAGTTTAGTAAAAATTCAATTTGACTTGTACGAAACAAATAGAGACTAAATTAACGAGACAAATAATTTCTTAGCATTTGTATTTAGAGTAATATTATTCTTATAAATCATTTATATAAATTTATTCATATAAATTTATATGTTATAATTTAATTAAAGGAGTAAATTTTAAATTTTAATTATATTAATTAATATAAATAATATGATTATTATTTAATAATAACATAAAAATTTATACAAATAAATTTGTATAAATAATTGCTAAAAGTTGTGTCATTCTTATTAATTATATATTATCATGCATTAATTAGTTTTAAATAAATAAACTCACGTTCCTTTTTACAAGTTTAATTAATAGGCTTGTGGTTCGGATAAAGATACCCTGGACCACCAAACTGGCGTAGCAGACCACCACCTCCCTTTTTATTCTTGATAACGACGAGAGAATCATTAATTTATAGTTCAAAAAAAAAATCTATTAAGTCTATAATTACAACTATTTGAGATCTTTTATGCTTGCAAAAGGCAAAGAAATGGCGTTATTCTCTAACAATTTTCAGAATTATAGCTCAAAAAGAAGGAGAATATTTTATCTACTTGATGATGAATAGATAAATGTTCTCCTCTTAGTGGTATCCCAATTTTCAAATCCTAAATACTATGATATAAATCTAGATTATTATTAATATAAATAGAGTTACTATATTTAGATTATATAAAAGTTTATACACAAACTTGGAATGTAATATTATCACTTTCTCCTATCACTCTAAAAAAATTATTATCAATGGGAATCAAGTTGTGCAATTGAATAATTAATTTATATAACAGATATGATGCAATCTTATTGGATGAGTAATTATTAGATTATTTATTATAACTTTTTTAATTTTTTATCTTATAAATAAAATTTTATCAAATCAAATTGCATGATATTGATTGTACGTGTATTATTACAAAAAAATGCATTAAAAAAGAAAAAAAGAGATGTTAAGAAGATAATTATCATTTGGTGAGCGTGCAGTTTAGGAGAAAAATTTTCATTAGACAAATGATTGTTCATAAGATTTACTTTAAACAAAAACTAAGTATTTAGTATTAAGGTGGGTGAATGGAACAAAATCAAAAGTTTAAATTTTAGAAAGGTTATTATGTAACTAAGTGGATGGTGGAGAAATTTCGAGTGCAAATCTTTCTAGTATGATTAAGAAATTTATTCCTTTTTCTTTAGGAAGAATTGGGATTTGCTACACTACATCTGATGTACAGGTACATTATTTTTAAAAATTATATAAAAATCATAAATTAGTATATAAAAATTATAACATTATAATTGTATATAAAGTTGTACATATATAAAAAGTGTGTAATTTTTTATACATGTTGATGCACAGTTTCCGGACGGCCGGAAAGCGAGTCGGAGCTCGGGTGGTACGTCGGGTCCAGTCCTGCAAGCAAAGGAAAACAGTCAGGGGTGCTGGCGGTGGTGCCGACGAGGACCCTCAGACGCTCAAGTCAGTGTCCGGCACTCCAGAATTTTCTGGGAGAATTTTCTAGAGAGAGAAGCTCTCAAAAGTGAAGGAAATCTAGAGAGAGAATAAGTTCAGAAAAGTGTGCATACCTTGAGCAATAATCCAGAGGGTTTATATAGGAGTCGGGATGGGCCATTGTGGGGCCCAGATAATGGGCTACAGTAATGGGCTTACTGTATTAGAAATAATTGAGCCAGGATGGGCCATTGTGGGACCCAGACAATGAGCCCAGACAATGGGCTACAGTAATAGGCTTACTGTATTAGAAATAATTGAGGCCCAATATCGTTATGGCCATAACAGTAATCCCCCCAGGCCCAAGTTGACCAATGGGTCGGCGTAAGGACTATTTACTTGTTCTGGGCTATAAATTAAATGTGTTGAGGGGCCGGCCCAAAGATGTAATTCATTAAACCCTAAATTGGTGCTCTATATAAGACACAAGTGTTGGGGAGTAGGGTTTACTCAAAAATAGGAGAGAGCACCCGGGAGGCAAGCAGTGCAAGTAACCCCAGCAAACAGAACTTTTCAACCTGAGCCAGAATTTTCCAACCGCCCCAAGTAAGTACTTTTTTTTTTTATATACTTCGGAATGCATGGATTATGTTTAGTTTTTCGATGCAAAAATTCTTGTACGGATTATGCCCTACGTGTGTGTATGCAATTGTGTGTGAAAATATCAAAACGTTTCCATGTGTTTTCCCCCTCGGGTTTGTGTGTGAGAGAAGAAGAAACTTGATTGTGTATTCGGGCATGAGGGGAGAAAAATGAGAGTGCATGAGGGAGAGGAGGTATTCGGGAATGGGTGTAGAAGTGTTAGCTCACACGGGTGAGCAACATGCACTGCGGGCTCGCGAGCTAAGCACACAGGGGCGAGCTGCGCCATGGGGAGGACGCTGGGCGCCCAGCGAGCTCGCGTGGGCGAGCTGCGTGCAGCATGCCCGCGAGAGCTGGGCGCACACGAGCGCTCCATAGGCTCGCGTGGGCGAGGTGTGTTGGGCGCCAGGAAGAAGCGGGCGACCGGCGAGGGGGAGAAGCAGGCGACCGGTGAGGGTGAGAGGCAGGCGACCGGCGAGCGAGGCATGCTGGGCGAGTCGCGGGCGAGGCGTGCTGGGCGCAAGGAAGAAGCGGGCGACCGGCGAGGGGGAGAGGCAGGCGACCGGCGAGGCCGGAGGCCGAAGGGAAATCACGTAACCCTTGCATGCAGGTTACGTGAATCTGCAGGGGTCTCCCCGTAAACTTTTAAAGTTTTATATATATTAGTTGCAGGGGCGTTTGTGCAAAGTTTTAAAGCTTTAATTTTTATTTCGCGGGGATGTTTCCGCAAAATTTCAAACTTCAATTTTTATTTCGCGGGGGTGTTTCCGCGAAATTTCAAACTTCAATTTTTATTTCGCGGGGGTGTTTCCGCAGATTCTCAATACAATCCCCCAAATTTTTTTTTTTTTTACCTCTTCCTTCCCTCAGTAGACTTGGTTTGATGACTAACGACCCCTCTTTGACTGTGCAGATAGCTAGAGTTAAAACCACTGTGAAAGTGCTACGGGGGGAATCGAGTCATCAAACCCAGTCTTCCAGGGACAAGGATCCGGCGACCAACCGTAAAGAGGTTAATGAGTTTTATCAAAACTTCTTCGGTCCGGATCGGGAGCTGGGACAGAATTCTGTCAACCATAAGGTGGTAGACATTGAAGGGGATAGCGACTAGTCGTCCTCTGCCACCTCGGATAGCGAACCGGAGGTCGAAAAGTGGTGGGAGGCCGACCATATTGATAACCAACTCCTGGACGATCAATTAAAGATATATAGAGCCCATTTCCTTATTCCGGCTTCAGTCATCCTATTTCTTCCAAGGAAGGGTGATCGGTGGAGTAGGCTACCACGAGGTGTCATTGGTTTGAGCCTAGAGCTATTGAGAGCTGGTCTCCGGGTGCCCTTTGATAACTATGTTCGCCATATACTCGATGCTATGGGCATCGCTCCTACCCAACTGTCGGCCAATGGGTGGAGGCTTCTGATAGCTTTCCAAAGTTTATTCAGAAGCGCCGGCCTTAGTGACCCTACCACCAACCATGTTAAGCATATTTTTGTTATTCACCTACCGAATGGTGAGAAGACGGGTTACTACTATATATCCCAGCGAGGGAAGACGGATGACCCCAACCGCCTTTCTGGCATTCCCTCCCATGTGAAAGAATGGAAGTATAAGCAATTTTGGTGTGGTGGCGGTTGGAAGTACCAAGAAGGTGCTCGTCCAAAGGGGGAGAAGTTGAAGATCAGGAGGCGTTTTGGTGTTTGTGGTACCCTATTATAATGACACCCTATCCGCCGTTGTTATAACAACTCTTGATCAACTGATATTCTTTTCTGTTTTTATTGCAGTTCCTTAGACCAAACGTCCGCTGTTATCTCAGAAAGAGAGAGACGACTTGCAAGTGGTACTCAAGCTACCCGTGGACTCGAAGAACGTGCATAGCCTCACTGATCGGGAGCAGTTGGTCCGTCTTAGCTTATCACCTCTCATTCCTCTGGAAGGTAAGCCTGATCATTACTTTCCGATCTTACTTCATCAAACATGTGCTTGTTGTCTTACCAGTTTTATCTTCGCGCAATACTATTTCCTTTACATCCTACCAAGAAGCAGTTCGCTCAACTTGTAGCCAAGATGCCGCTTAAGCCCTTCACCCATGACAGACCTAGTTCTTCCCAGAAGAAACGGAGCGGAAGTCCCCCAACTCTTGGACCTTCGAAGAGGAAAGCCAATGGTCACAAGGAGACTCCTGTACGGAAGCCGGTTCTTGATAGGTTAACCTCCGTTCAGCCTGCGGGTGAAGTGGCAGCCTCTCAGCCTACTGGGAGCAGGTTACCCTCAGCCTCTCAGCTACCCAAACGTTTTACCTTTGACAGTACGGGCTTTCAGAGTGGCTCAACATGTGGAGACTACCTTCGGGAATTGTCTCAAAATGCTGCACGCCTCATGCCTACCAATGTCTTTTCAGAAAGTGTAAAACTCACATACTTTGATGCGATCGCCGTCGGGATGGGCATCATCCTTCAGGTTAAGCTTCACTGAGACCCTTTCTTCCTTTTTTCTTTATACTTTGAAAGTCATGCCTTAACTCCTTCCCTCTCTTTGCCTTTCTCTCTGTAGGCGACAGGACCCTTAGCTCAAGGAGAGTCTACCACTACCAACCTCCTCAAGGAGGTTAACTATCTCACTTCTGAGGTTGACGACTGGAAGGCGAAGCATCTAGTCTGCCTTGACAACTTAACCGAAACGGAAAGAAGAATGGCAGAGATGAAGGAACAAATGGGCAGAATGAAGGCAGACTTGTCTGAAGCCAAGAAGGAGGCAGCTATCCAGCATAAGAGGGCCAATGACTTTGGCCAAGAGCTTCGAGAGAGAGCTGCTGCTGAGCAAAGTAGGATTGACAAAGCAGTCGCTCGTTTCCGTAGGGGTTGTGTCTACCAGCAAGCTATGGAACGCTCCTATATTGAGGGAGTCAATGGGGTGCGTAGATGGTTCCATGACCGCCACCCAGAGATTGACCAGTCACCCATAGCCGAGGAGTTAAACTTGGTGGAAGAGTCTATCCCTACAGCAGACTCCGATCCCGAGCAATTCCGCCGCCTCATCCTTAAAGATGAGGATTATGAGTCGACATTGGACACAGCAGCCTGGGAGGCCAAGCAAGGCGACTCTACTTCATCGTCTTCAGACGAAGAAGGAGATGATGAGGCCACTTCTTAGATTTAATTGGAATTGATTTTACCTTTTATTGTCTTTGCTTTCAGTTCAATGTTATAGGTGAGGAGTTGTCTTTACTTGGACTATATGTATGGCACTCCTTGACCAATTTTGAAATAATAAGCACTCCAAGAACTTAAGAATTTTTCTTGGTGCAGTATTCTTTTACTTTTTCCATCTTATTGCAATTTGGCCATACATGTGCTCTACGGAGGTAAATTCACAAGAATTCTGAATAAAATGAACACTTTTATTGACAATCTCTTTATTGGTCTCCCCATGAGAGTTGTTACACATGCATAAGCTCCTGGGCGGAGTTACTGCACATATAGAGAGATTACAGGTAGTATTTCTTCAAGTGCTCAATATTCCATGGATGACGGAGCGACCTCCCATCCATGGTGACCAGTCTGTAGGTGCCTGGTCAGATGACTGCTTTGACTTGATACGGACCCTCCCAGTTGGGCCCTAGTGTTCCATCAGTGGGATCTCGGGTACTTTGTAGTACTTGCCTCAAGACCAAGTCTCCCACTTGGAAAGACCGGCGCTTAACCTTAGAGTTGAAATATCGAGCAACCCTCTCTTGGTAAGCAGCAACCTTGACACTAGCGAGATCCCTTTCCTCCTCAAGAAGATCTAGGTTGAGTTGAAGGCTTCTATGATTAAGCTCTTCGTCATATCCCTCAGTACGAGGTGACGGAAGGCCAATTTCAACCGGTATGACTGCTTTCGATCCAAACGCCAAGGAGTATGGGGTTGCTCCTGTTGCTGTATGGACAGTGGTTCGGTATGCCCAAAGCACTTGTGGAAGCTCTTCTAGCCATGCACCCTTCCTAGCATCTAATTTGGTCTTGATGAGGTGTTTAATGGTTTTGTTAACAGCCTCCACCTGACCGTTTGCTTGAGGATGAGCTGGGGATGAAAAGCACAAAGAGATGTTCAGCTCCTTACAGAAGTTCCTGAAGTTGGAGTTGTCGAATTGTTTGCCATTGTCCGTAATGATGGTATGAGGGATACCAAACCTATAGACAATTGACTTCCGTACGAAGTCCGTGGTCTTCCTTTCAGTAATCGATGCGAGGGGCTCAGCTTCTGCCCACTTAGTGAAGTAGTCAATTGCCACAACAGCATATTTAACTTGACCTTTACCCATTGGAAGAGGTCCAATGAGGTCAAGTCCCCATTGGGCGAACGGCCATGGGGCTGTCATTGGAGTCAGGTTTTCAGAAGCTTTCCTTGGAATGTTGGCAAATCTCTGACATTTGTGGCACCTAGTTGAGATTGTCTTAGCATCATTCTTCATGGTTGGCCAATAGTATCCTTACCTGATACACTTATGAGCTAGAGACCGACCACCAGAATGGTTACCACATATCCCCTCGTGGATTTCTCTGAGAATATAATCAGCCTCTTCTGGGCGAAGACATTTTAAAAGAGGAAGGCTGAACCCTCTTTTGTAAAGAACACCATTGACCATAGTGTACCTTGATGCTCTCCCTCTTATCTTGATTGCTTCATTGCGGTTAGCTGGAAGTTCCCCCGTTTCTAAGAACTTTATGATAGGGTCCATCCAGCAGGGGTTACCATTAATGGTCATTGTCTTTTCTGGCGGAAGCTCATGTTGTGATATGCTTGGAGATTCCAGAACAACCATGTGATAGGCAGTCGGTAGAAGGGGGTCTATTCCTGAAGCAATTCTGGCTAGACTGTCAGCCTTCGAATTCTCCACTCTTGGGACTCTTACGATGTCAAACCCTTTAAAACCGCGCAGGAGGGAGTTAACTCTACCCAAGTAAGCTATCATGGTAGGGCCTTTTTCCTGGTAATCTCCCCGGATGTGGTTAACTACAAGTTGGGAATCGCTGTGGATGATGATCTCTCCCACCCCCAAGGCAACTGCCAGCCTAAGTCCTCCAAGGAGAGCTTCATACTCCGCGACATTATTTGTGGCTTTAAAGTTGAAACGTAGTGCCACAGCTACCTATACTCCATCCGGGGTTGACAGGATCAAGCCAGCTCCACTACCGACCTTATTAGATGACCCATCCACGAATAAGATCCATGCCTTCTGTGGGTCAATTCCCACGGGCATTGGTTGGTCATGTGACCCTGTACTGGTTTCTTCATCCTCCTTATCTATACCACTTGAAAATTCAGCAATGAAATCAGCGATTGCCTGCCCTTTGATTGATGGTCTTGCAACATAATGTACGTCAAATTCTCCCAACTCAATGGACCACTTGACAAGTCTTCCAGAAAGCTCTGGACGATAGAGTATCTGTCGCAAAGGGTGGTCAGTTGGGACCATGACAGTATGTGCTTGAAAATACGGGCGAAGCTTTCGTGCTGCAACAACTAGGGCGAGAGCCAGCTTCTCCATAGGAGGGTATCTACCTTCAACTTCAGTCAAGGCCTTACTCACATAATAGACTGGCCTCTGAATTCCATGATCCTCACGGACAAGAGCTGCACTCACTGCGCATGCTGAGACTGCTAGATACAGAAAAAGTGGTTTCCCCAAAACTGGTTTGGAGAGGAGAGGAGGAGAACCTAAGTACTTTTTCAGCTGTAGGAATGCATTCTCACACTCACTTGTCCATTCAAATTGATTGTACTTCCTCAACGCTTTGAAGAAAGGGTGACATTTGTCAGTCGCCCTAGATATAAAGCCATTCAAGGCGGCCAGTCGTCCAGTGAGGACTTGTATATCCTTTGGAGTTTTGGGAGACTCCAGCCGCATAAGTGCTTGGATTTTTTCAGGATTGGCCTCTATCCCCCTTTGGGTGACAATGAATCCCAAGAACTTCCCAGAGGATACTCCAAAAGCACATTTGGTGGGGTTCAGCTTCATATCATGCTTCCGGAGGATGTCAAAAGTTGTTCGGAGGTCGTCTACGTGGGATCTTGCATCCATGCTTTTAGTGAGCATATCATCCACATAAACTTCCATTGCCTTTCCTAGAAGAGGAGCAAACATAGAGTTTACCAACTGTTGATAAGTTGCTCCAGCATTTTTTAATCCGAACGGCATCATCCGGTAACAGTATAACCCTCTATCAGTGATGAAGGCTGTTTTTTCTTCATCCTTTGAATACATGGGAATCTGGTTATAACTAGAATAAGCATCCATGAAGCTTAGCAGTTGGTGGCCAGCTGTAGCATCAACTAATTGATCTATCCTGGGCAGCGGGAAGCTGTCTTTTGGACAATGCTTGTTCAAGTCTTTAAAGTCAATGCAGACACGCCACTTTCCATTGGCTTTTTTCACCAACACAACATTAGAGAGTCATTTGGGGTAGTTTACCTCCCGAATGATTCCACTTGTCAAGAGTTTACTCACTTCCAAGGCAATCGCCTCTGAACGCTCCGGGGCTTGGTGCCTCCTCTTTTGTCGGACGGGTTGATCAACATTACTTCCTCTCGGTATCTGTTCAATGCTTGTATGGCGCTTCTTGTTCAGAGAGTGTCGAAGGTCTACTACTGCTAACTGTTGTTCAGATACGATATGCGAGGGAGAGGGAATCTGTGGGCGACCATCCCCTCCTTGAACAATGGGATGGGGAAGATTCGGTTGAATGACCTGATGGCGAGGCAATCCAGTAGTCTGGGTGACTAAATCAGGGCGTCCACCAACATCCGTCTGGACATTTGGTACTACCATGGCACTCATTGGGTTATTCCCAGCAGTGTTGGGAGCCTGCTGAGCATTTTGTCCAAATGCTTGGTTGAACACAGTCACCATACGATTCATCTGTTCACTGAAATTCTGCATGGTATGTTCCATGGTAGTTAACCGATTCGTCTTGCCCTTTTTCAGTCTTCTGAGTGGAAGCCGGGGTTGCCTGAGGTTGGGCCCCACCCCAGAGGATATAACTAATGCTTTCCCCGTATCAACTACCCTTCGACGTCGGGGAGGTGCTTCAACCTCGATTTCTTCGTCAACCTCTAGGGAGGTTGAGTGTTGGGATTCGTGACTCATGATGCGTTTGAATACGTTTGGATGGGAGCAACAACTAAAAAGGCTTGAACTATCGTCCCCACAGACGGCACCAACTGTTGATGCACGGTTTCCGGATGGCCGGGAAGTGGGTCGGAGCTCGGGTGGTACGTCGGGTCCAGTCCTGCAAGCAAAGGAAAACAGTCAGGGGTGCCGGCGGTGGTGTCGGCGAGGACCCTCCTACGCTCAAGTCAGTGTCCGGCACTCCGGAATTTTCTGGGAGAATTTCCTAGAGAGAGAAGCTCTCAAAAGTGAAGGAAATCTAGAGAGAGAATAAGTTCAGAAAAGTGTGCATACCTTGACCAATAATTCGAAGGGTTTATATAGGAGTCGGGATGGGCCCCAGATAATGGGCTACAGTAATGGGCTTACTGTATTAGAAATAATTGAGCCAGGATGAGCCATTATGGGACCCAGACAATGGGCTACAGTAATAGGCTTACTGTATTAGAAATAATTGAGGCCCAATATCGTTATGGCCATAACAATACAATTACAACTTTACAACTTTTATACACTAATTTAGAACTGTTATATATTTTCTTATGTACTAATATATCTGTTGTACTATAATCATTCTCTAAAGAATTATTTTTATTTCATAAATTATAATGTGATCAAATAATAATAATAAGGTTGAAGCGGAGCTACACTATGGGCCTCCTTAGGCCCATAATTTTTTTTAAACATACATACAAAATGAACCTTTGCCTAAAAAATTTTACCACTATTAAGAGGTTGAATTGATTTTTTAAACTTTATAATCACCGAAGAGTAATGTTAAACTTATAACATTCATATAACATATAATTGACAATATGATATGACAGCTTATATGTCTAAAATTCATTGGAGGAGAAAAAAATAAAAATTGATGAAGAAAATTACATATTCAATAAGATTTTGCCACTAACGACCACGTCATGTTGTAAAATATATGCTGTATGAATGTTGTAAGTCTAATATTATTAATCATTGAATTGTTGACCACAAAAATTAATGAACCAAATTGAGTCAAAAATTGAGACCCCCTCGTGATAAATAGATTTTCTTTTGGGAACTTGGAATATAGAAAAATTTTTCTAAATCCCAATTCTTTATAGTTGTCTTAAGGTGTATTTAACGAGACTTGACAACATATAAAATATTGAACTTTATAATTGTTTTAAAAGAAATTATATGTAGTTTTTACTATTGAAAATCATTTTAACGTTATATGGTTTTCAATTAAAAAAATTATATCATTCCATAAAGTTTAATCATTTATTATATTATTTGAAGAGTTTTATATAATATTTGATGGTAACATGCGATTTTACGAAATGCTTTAAAGACTACCCGTCTTTATATGAGTTGTTATTATTATTTTTTTCTAATTGGGCTAAATTGTCGTTCTTCCTATTGAAATTAACTCAAATATTTTACTATCTACCACGATTTTTATTAAAAAAGAAAAACTAAATTATTACATCATAATATCATATGATACATTTGATGAGTTGTTATTTCAAATAATTTAATAACTGTTTATAGGGTAATAAAAGTTTAAAAAGCAGAAGCTCAAACTATTGTTTTCTCTTCTCTGTGATGAATTTTGTCACTTCAAACAAATAAATCGAATTAACGACTCTATAAATTAGATTAATCATAGGTCTGGTAAATTCTATACGACCCGTTAACACGATATGAACCCATTCGATAAAAACGTATTTTGGATCTAATATTATTGGATCGGATTATTAATGGGTTAACACAATAAAATCCGTTTGATATTAAACCATGCTTGAATTTATCATATAAAAAACCGTTTCACCCTTTTAACCCATTAATATTAAGGATAATATAGTAAATTTATTTATGATATATAAAAAATATAATAAAATGTAATAAATACTAATTTATAACTATGTTTAACCTAATTAAAATTATTCTAATACAATTATGTCATCTTATGTCATCTTTTTCTTAGGTGTGTATGAGTATGACATTTTGATGAAAAATATAAAGAAGAAACTTATAAAATGTCCTATTTTATTTTTAGAAATCATTCAATAATTGTATATTATCAATTATTTATCTTAAATATACTTTAGATAGATCTTTAAATGATGTTAGATACAAAATTTTGTTTTATATTTTTATATTATATTAAATTTGGATATTTCAATATATTTCAAAATACTTGTTAGATTTTAAATTTATAAACTATTGGTTGTATTATATGTTTAGAATTTATATAAATCATATTACCATATTATTGTCTAACTTCAAAATAAAAAACAGGTTAAATGGGTTGGATTCGAGTAACACGTTAAGTTAACAATCGGATTTGAGTTTCTAGATATAGACCCAATAAGTTAATGGGTCGGATTTGGATTAATGTAATTTAATACCACACGAATACGAAACGACACAAAACCACTCTAACACCACCCGTTGCTAGATCTAATTAATCATTGAAAAATTCATAAATGTCCCATTATTCACATGAAAAATTTGTAAGACGGATGAATGAATATATATTTTTTTTAATTTTAAATTTTTACATATTTTTATGTCCTACTTGAATTTGGCTACAACGCATAAGGCATGTGCTTATATAACTATTCCGATAATACAAATAAAAAGATAAATAAAAGTATGATATTTTATTTACTATATTTGGAATTTGGCTGGAAATTAAAAATAAAAAAATAAAAAGACAGAAAAAGAGCCTCTCTTTTATCTTACTTTTTTTTTGGTAAATCCACTTCAAGTAGAAGTCTTTGTTGCATTCGATAACCTTTTGCTTTCCATCCCTGGCGTTCTGTATATGTAGTAACTTCGATTAATATTGACCAGAAAGTGTATCATTTGTACGTTCTGTACAATATAGCACAATCTCGTTTTTGGATTTGCTAATTTCCCTGTCAGTGACTGTTCTTTTCAGTCGAGGTGTCTCGTGACATGTTTAATAGAAGCCATGAGAAAATCAATGTCACTTAGTAGAAATAATACTATTGAACCTCCTAGGTAAATGATTCAATCTCGTAACTTTTCATTACAGACAAAGACAAAGCACAAGTACTCCAATGGAAATTAATGTGAAGGAGCACCGCACTTTCTTGCTGGCTGCTTTTCCAGCTGGAATTATGGTATTTAACTTTTTAGCTCTCCACTAATTTTCCAAACAAAAGGAGAGGTAGATCTTTAGAGAAGTATCATTATGGCTTTTCAGCTTCTTCAACAGATGTGTATTATTCTTCAACAGATGCCGATAAATACTTCATGGTTGCCCGAGAATGGCTCGAGTCAAGCTACCTGCAGACAAATGCTTCTGTTTTTAAAAATGTTAATTACGTTCCTGCAAGGCTGGAATGGGGAAAGATCAAAGGGAGATGTAAAGAATTTCTCAACGCAGACTATACACTCTGCAATAAGGATAATTATTGTTTAGTTCAATTAGGCGGATCAGGCCATTATTGTCTGTGCGATAGAAAAGTCTAGATCTCAGCAACTACCAATTATGCAAGTGTACTCATTCTGAACCTCTTAATTAATTAAAACAGTACTATTCAGGCACGGTAATCTTAGAATATAAGATTTGTAGCTAGCCACAATCTTCTAATTTAATGGTCTTCTGTCTCTTAATCGTGTAGATAATTTGATATGTAATACTTCGAGCGGCTAAAATTGCTCTCAATATGCTCCAGGTTATTACGATTCTGACAATCAAGACGTGTTCTGCTATTCATTGCGTATGACAGACTATACACATTCTCGTGTCAAATTGTTTCTTATCATAGGCATGTATATGGTACCTCACTTCAGTTTAATTTCCACTCGACGTTTCTTCACGCATTAATCAATACAATGTTTAGGATTAAGAATTTGCCTCAACATTTAATTGGTATTTGTTTATTCGCGATAATAATCTAAAAGGTATGTAAACATCTATTTTCGTCCTTGAGTTATGCAGGTTGCAGTTCTGGGCTCGTATTATTCTTGTTTCTACTTAATGCAGCATGTTGGATGTACAAGTTCAAAAGCAGAAGGAAGAAAAGAAGAAGAAACAAAAATTTTTCAAAAAAACTTTGTTTATTATCACAGCAAAGCCTGTCGAATGAAGGCAATCTGGAGAAAACAAAATTGTTTACTTCAAAGGAACTAGGAAAAAGCCATTGATAACTATAATGCAAGTCGAATTCTTGGTCAAGGAGGTCAAGGCACTGTGTTCAAAAGAATGCTAGATGGAGGAATTGTAGCTATAAAAAGTCCAAGATAGTTGATGAAAGAAAGTTTTAGGAAGTTATTAATGAAGTGGTAATTTTATCCCCAATCAATTACAGAAATGTAGTCCAATTATTGGGATGTTGTCTAGAGACAGATGTCACTCTTTTAGTTTATCAATTTATTCCTAATCGAACTCTCTTTCAATGTATACATGATGAAAATGAGGAGTTTCTGGTGACATGGGAAACATTTCTGGTGACATGGGAAACATGATTATGTATTGCTAGAGAAGTTGCAAATGCTCTATCTTATCTACATTCATCTGCTTTGATTAAGTACCATTTGATTAAGTACCAATGAATTCATCGATCTGGTATAATAAAGGCATGCTTGGCCTGTCCCTTTTGATTTTTTTTTTCAACTTGATTTGATCTTTTCAATTAAAAAATATCTTCTAACTGAGTAGGGTGTGTTCGTTTTTTAATCCAAATCCTGTTTTTTATGCTGCATATTTTCTAATACATTTTACATTCAATATTAACCACATATTCTTTTCAAATTTCAAAATAATCAAAATCAACTATATATTCTTAAATCCAATTGAAAATAAAATTACAAAATTATAAAACGAACACACCCGAAAAATCCATTTAAACTACTAATTAATAGTCAAACACCCTTGGAATGAAAAATAAACAATGAACCACTTGTGACTTCAAAATTACATTAAAACCCCTATTTCTAACTGTTGGGGTGCTTAATTAAAGTTAACGTTTGAATTAAAGAATGTTACAGTCATTCTAATACTAGTATATATATCTATAAAATCAGAAAATTATTTTTTATCTAAATCTTGGTGTTGTCATTTTTTTGTTATGTTATGTTTTTTTTTTTTAAAGAATTCCAATCATAATAGACAAAGCCGTTTCTATTGTGCGTTAAGGTTACAGGACCAGTTGAAGTATGTTTATTTCTTCCCTTTAACAATTATTAAGAAAACATACTGAAATTCTAATCATTGGCAGAGGGCATTCACTATAGAATTAATTGATAGAACATTTCCTGTTGTTATTGATCTTGGAGACCCACATTAAGTCCCAAATTCTTCTCAGCTCTGCAATAATAAACAAGTTATCTTTGGTTAGCATTCTCATTCTAATCTCTATAAAATATCCTGCAACATTAATCATTTTATAACACAATAATGCAGAGTACACATATGATATAAATACCCATCCCCTCCATAACGGAAAAAAGCATTGCTGTAAGACTGCAAGTTGTTTATATTTGAACCCGATAACATCATTTGGCACTTTGGCTTGAGCCCTCCATAACAAGGGATTATTACCTTGAAGAAAATATGGATGTTATTCTTTGAAGCAGTCAATTTTCATTCTGGATAAGCTTGTCCAGTATCTGAAGTACTTGAAGTTCATTGTCAATAAGCTTGTTAATTATGTGATCTCTGAGTAGAATCTACATTATTTGCTGTAAATGCCACTGTAACTGGCCACTTTTTATCCTTTTCTGTCCTGCTGCTAGCCGTCCATAACTTCACTACTGGCTTTCACTACTAGAGGTAAAAAATTAAAAATTTCAGGAGTAATAACCTGAATTGGTTTTGGTTGCAAAAGAATGAAATGTACTAAACGTGTTTGTGTGTGTGTGTGTCTATACACATAGACACATACATATATATATATATATATATATATATATATATATATATACACACACACACATACATACATACATACATATACATACATACATACATATATATATTATTTATTTTTTGTTGGTTAAGAGATCAAGAATGTTAAATTCATGAATGCCCATCAGGGATGTGGATAGAGATGATGCTGTCTGTTGAGTGACGTTGATCTATTTACACCCTTACGGATTTTAAGGTAGGACAAATTAGGGATAATATTTGGGGACTTTGTTTCCCATAACTAGGGAAGACAAAATTACTAGGGATGAAGCTCAACATTAGCAAGACCAAATGAAATTCCAGGGCATATTCTTCTTCCAGCACCAAATGAGATGTATTCAAAATGAGACCCTTTATAATCAATAGAACTATCAAGGAACATCTTAGGATTAAAGTTCTCTAGTTCAGTCCAATATTCTGGATCTCTTCCAGTCTCCCCTGCATTAATAATAACTTTTGTTTTGGCAGGTATATTGAAACCATTAATCTCACATTTCTCCTTACAGCATCTTGCTCTTATGATCAGAAATTTAGGAAGAAAAGTTCATTACCAATATTTATCAGGTCCAGCATAGCTAGTTTCTGCTTGTCAAGTCTCTACTCTATTGCTTTTTTTGATTTTGTTCTTTGCATGGAGAGGGTTGTACTCTACCAATAACATAGCTTGGAAACTATTGGAGATTATTGAAAGGTTAATTCATGCTTTGTTTTTGTTAGTTTTGCACAGTTTTATGGGTATGACTAGTGTAAACAGCTTTTGAGTAATTTCCGATACTAACAACGAGTGAAATTTGAATCAATATATATTGATCTTTGCTTCCTTCCTAGATTATTTTTCTTCTTGTTTTCTTTGATCACTGGTGTGTACTGTAGTTATTCTTCAATTTGTTAGGGTTTTATCTTTGAAAAATAGGTGATTTCAATTTCATTCACTTTGTGTAATGCATAAATGATTCTGAATTGTAGTACTAAATTAAAAATTTGACAGGCTTGTTTGTTTCCATTTTTCAAAAATAATTTTCTGAAAACGAATATTTACTAAAGTATTTAAATTAATATCAACCACATATCATTTTTAAAATTAAAAAAAAAAGATTAAAACCAACCATATATTCTTTCCAAATTTTAAAAATAAAAGCTCAAAATACACAAACGAACTAACTTATGATGGTTTTAGAAAAATGTTTTCCAAAATTACACGTTTAACAATGCATTTAAATTAATATTAATAATATATTATTTTTAAAATTTTTAAAAATTTAAAATTAACCACATATTTATTCTAAATTTTAAAAATGAAAACTCAAAATAGATAAACCAACAATCCCAATATTTCTTAAAAATAGTTTTCTTGTTTTTAAACCAGGAGTTACCAACTTGAAGGCTGCTCTTATCTTAATGTTTTGCCTTGCAGGAAGACTTGTGCTAATATAAATATAATTACAACAACATTTATATAATAAATGCCAATATATATTATACTTTGTGTTCTACTATATCTAGCAAAAAAAAAAAAAGACTAAAATTAGACAGAATTTGTATATCTTACCTATATATCTAGAGAAATAACAAATTAATATTTTGGCCAAAACTTTTTTCGGACCAGTACTATTATTACACTACTTTAGTATTCTTTCAACCATCATATTAAATGTAATTAAAAAAAAGGAAAAAATTAATAAATATTCTTCGTATAGGTTAAGTAACATGGTCACCCTTGTTTGAATGGAGACATTAATACCTCCAATCACATTCGATAATACTATAAACAATTTAGATGATCATTGTTGAATGTTTTAGATGATGTTCAAGTTCATCAAACACAAAATGGTAACTAGACAATATCCTACCAAACATACCTAAATTTGTATCACAAATAATGTAAATAATTAGTGATTGTCAAATTATTTATCAAATAATTGGTAACTTTAAATTAATGACCCGAAATTATAATACAAATGACACATATTTTAATATACTTTTTTTTGAGATACACATATTTTCGACGTTCAATAATTTTAGAAAGTATAAAAAATTAAGCCTGTGTATTTCTTCAAAATCATCGTACAATGACTTGCGTGACTAGCCAATTATATTCAGACAACTCATCATTTGTCTGTCAGTCACTTCCACCCATAGGAAATGACTTTTTCGCGTGGCGCACTCGCTTTGGTCTCTTTCCATTTCTTTTAATTAATTTATTCTATGTTTGATTTATTTTTGGTAATTTGGATAAATTTGTTTTGTGGTTTAATCGATTAATTAGAGTTAGAATTTGCTTTTTTAAATGGTGATATATCAGAGGTTTGGTGGCGCGATGTGACACGTCTGCATGTTTCTAGCTTGAAATTACAACCATTAAATGCTGACTCGGTGGCCAGATGGACGTTGGGCTCGTGATTAGGGTGGCCTGTGTTTGCCTAGGTTTCAAATTTTACTAATTCTCCTCTTGAACTATAATGCATTTATCAATAATTTTATATCCAGTCAATTTATACAATCACAAAAAAATATATAATCTAATAAAATGAGTAATTACTATAACATTATTTATAATTTATTTATTAATATTGTGCTATATATTGTGTTGGTTGGATATATAATATACTCTACATATATTATTTTGCATGTTTATTTATATTATTCTAAAATATCATAATTTGCAGCTGTCATAACTTTCAATAAATGTATATTCCTTAATACATTGTATCAACATGGTCAATATTAAGCGCATTTTTTACAATATATAGGTGGGGTTTAGTTATGGAGTTATTTATTAGAGTAATACTATTATTATAAACTTTTTATATAAATTTTTTTATTATACTAATGTGTTATGATTTGATTGAGAGAGTGAATTTCAAATTTTAATTACATTAAGTAATGTTTATGATGTGAAAATCATTCAATAATTCCATATAAGTTTATACGGATCAGTTCGTTTTGATAGTTTATAAGAGTAGTATCACTCTATTTGCTATCATCTATTTTGAATATATGATAGGAGAACCCCCTTTAATACCTAAAAGTTTTGGTGTCTACCCAGCTAATCCCAAAGTTTTGGACAAAACTTTGTTGAAGTTTTGCCAAATTCTCAAAACTTTTGGTGATTAGGGGGGAGGCACCCATGCTCTAAGTGCACCTTAGTTGAACCGGTGAACCCTAAAGATACACAAATGCAATCTTTGAAAATAAATTAAATGAATTTGAAAAATAAAAGAAAATATTGGAATTTTATTATGTTTCAATATGATAAATTATTATGAATTACATATTACATGTTGCATGAAAGATCAATGACTGAGACTCTTTGACACGAACCATTATTTTATGAAGCTCTATTTTCAAAAAAGATTGAATATTGATGACAAATTTGATTTAAACTTTTTTTTTTGGCTTAATTTGCAGATGAAATTTATTTTCTTGCATAGCCATTTTATAAAAATTTGATCAACTGAATATTTGCTTAAATTAAAGCATAAAATTGTTTTTCACCCTATCTAATAAGAACAATTAATTAATTTGCATAAAATCTTGAGCTTTTAACAGATTTTTTTTGGCATCATTAATATTTCTGCATTTATGTATGAAATTAATAAAGCTGAATGAGAATGCAAACAAGGGTTGCAATATGGTTCAGGGAAAGCGTTTGCTTAAAAACGTTTCACTCTTTTATATTGCATTAAATAGAAATGAATAGCTAACATTTAAGTTGTGTCTAAGTAAACCAAACCTAAATGTCTAGTTTCTGCTACATACATATAGATGATGTTTAATTCAAGCACTACCAAAGCCTTTAAGATTTCATGAATTTTGCCTAAAAATGTACTAAGCCTACACTGCACTTAGGCCTTAGCTACCCAGAAAATTCTAAAATGATGGTATAGAATGGATGTTGTTTAATATGATATAGACGAGGATACCAGCAACCATGATCAGACAAGACGGTAGCATAAAATCGCCCTTAATTATTAGAAAATTTACAGTCTACACTCTTAAGCTTTGGTTTAGCTATGTTTAGATTTATAGGCTTTCAAACAAACATTTTAACTCTTATTTTTTAACTAAAAAAAAAAAAGAATATTAACACCTTTAACATAACTTGAATATATGAAATATAATGATTAAAGTTTAGGGAGTATTTATATTTTTGTTGAAGTTTGAATTTGATTGATTTTTAGTTATTTATATTTCAACGTTATCTTTTTTTTTTTTCTTAGTACTACTTCTCATACGAATTCAATTTAATTAAAAAAAACCCTTAATTTAAAAGATATATATTTCTTAATGTTAGATAGCCTAAACTTGAAAGTGTTGGTGTTGATATCCCATAATTATTGAATAACTAGACATACAACCATCTTATACTATTATTTTTTTACAATATTGTGTGAATTGATATTATTGGATGTACATCATTATTATAATCTTTATTATTTATTAAGAATTTTTATCCCTTTAACGATGTTATGTCTCATAGAACTGTACAAGAAGTCTAAAATATCTAGAACCAAACTAAAGAGGCTATTATTAAACTTATACTTACATATTTATGCGAACTATAAAATAGTGTAATAATTTTAAATTTTAAATTTTAAATTAATTTTTATAGTTGAATCCAAAACTATATTTTTTTTAAAAAATTCTACTTAGAATCCTCTTGAAATTTTAACATTTCTTAGATATATTAAAAAGAGATCAAAATAACTGATTCAAATTATTTAAATTATTAGTTTTAATCATTAATTGATTCAAATTATTTAAATTAAGTAATATTTGTTGTTGTTATTATTATTATTATTATTATTATTATTTGAATATTTTAGCTAGTCTCCAAGCCATGCAAACTCTAATTTTAAGTAAATTAACAAACCTAATTATCACATGTCACCATCATTATTACTATTAATGCTGTCACAGTCATCACTACCTCCACTAGCACCATCACCATCACCAGAGCCAACCCTTCTTTATAGTTAAATATATAATTACTTTTTTTAATGATGTTATTTACTTTTCGGTATATACAAGTAACAAAACAACATTAATAATTATATTTATAAGAATAAAGTATAGTAAAATCCAATTTGACTTTGACTTGTACGTAATAAAGTCATTTTAAAATTGACGAGACAAATATTTTTCTAGTGTCTAGATAATCTAGGCAATAATATTTTTAAAAATTATTTATATAAATTAATATGTTATAATTTAATTAAATAAATAAATTTTAAATTTTAATTATATTAATTAATATAAATAATATATTTATTTTTTAATAATAATATAAAAATTTATGTAAATAAATTTGTATAAATAATTATTAATAGTAACACCACTTTTATTAATTATATTTATCATGCATTAAGTAATTTTAAATAAATAAACTCATCTTCCTTTTTATAAGTTTAATTAATAGCCTCGTGGCTCGGTTCTTGATAGTTGATACCCTGAACCACCAAACCAAACTGGAGTAGCACAGCACCACCTGCCTTATTATTCTTGAAAACGATAAGCGTATCACTAATTAATAGTAAAAAAAATTATATTAAGTCTATAATTACAACTAGTTGAGATTTTTTAAGCTTGCAAAAGGCAAAGAAAGGGCATTATTCTCTAAAAATTTTCAGAATTATAGATCAGAAAGAAGGATAATATTTAATCTACTTGATGATGAATAGATAAATGTACTCATCTTAGTGGCATCCCGAATTTCAAATCCTAAGATAATATGATATAAGTCTAGATTATTATTAACATAAATAGAGTTACTGTATTTAGAATAGATAAAAGTTTATATACAAACTTGGAATGTAATAAATCATTTTCAAAAAATTATTGTCAATGTGAATCAAGTTGTGCAAAATAAGATGAATAATTAATTTATATAACATATATGATTCAGTCTTATTGGATGAGAAATTATATTATTTATTATCTTAATTTATTTATCCTATAAATAAAATTCTATCACATCAAATTGCATGATATTGATTGTACACGTAGTACTAAAAAAAAAAGCATAAAAGAAGAAGAAGAAAGAGTTGATTAAGAAGATAATAATCATCTGGTGAGTGTGGAGTTTAAGAGAAAAATTTTAATGAGAAAAATGATTGTTCATAAGATTTACTTTAAAAAGAAAAATTAGTCCTTAGTAATAAGGTCGGTGAATAGAATAAAATCGGAAGTTTAAATTTCGGAAAGGTTTTTATGTAATAAGTGGACAGTGGAGAAATTTTGAGTGCAATCTTTATAGTTTGATTAAGAAATTTATTTCTCTTTCTTTTCAAAGAATTATTTGTATTTCATAAATTATATTGTGCTACACTATGGGCCTCCTTATGCCCATAATTTTTATTCCCTTTTTGAAATACACACAACATAAATATAAAATAAACCTTAACCACAAAAATCTATTCCATCGGACGAGGTTGAATTGATTTTTTAAACTTTGTAATCACCGAATTGTTGACCACAAAAATTAATGAACCATTCCAATCCAAGGGCCACCACATTGCAGAATGATGGATCTCCGACCCAAATTGGAAATTTTGAGCCACCATAGCATTTGATTTTGAGTTTTTTAAGGTTTCTATAAGGTTTTAGCATGTCAATTCATTCCTTAAATTATCAGATTGAGACCACCATTGCAATGACAATAGTTCGAGATCCTTCTTATCGCTTAATATGGCTCCCCCTGTCTTGTGAATCGATGGCATTCTTCAATTCTGAAATGCAAAGTTCTCCATATAGGAACTTTGAGTGCTTCAAATCCTCCAAACCAAATCCAACCTTACTTCCCACAACAAAATTAGACAAAGTTTGAAGATTTTTCAACTCTTTCATTCCTAGTGGCATCTCTTTTGATAAATTTGTACCTATTATATCAAGATGGCGTAAGTTGACCAATTTCTCATTTTGGATGATAACTTCATAAGACAAAAACAATCTTTTAATATCAACATTTTCAAGTTGACTAATAAGCTGGTTGACTCAGGTAAACTTCTTGCTAAAGTTCTAGAAAGGTTGAGATATACAAGAGGTGCCTCAAACCTCCAATCGTATTGGGTAACTTGGTGATGTAATACCTATTTAATGATAATACCCTCAACCTTTTGAACTTCGGCAACAAATCAGAAAGAAACATATTGTTGTAGATGTGGAGTCCCCATTTGGATAATCCTCGTTGGGAGTCCCACATTGATTGGTTAAGTGAAGGTCATGGGGCTTATATATGGGAGGAGTTCTTCCACCTAAAAGACTAGTCTTTTGGGCTGGATACTTGCTTCATATATGGTGGCCCATTTGTTGAAAAAATTATTGTTGTGCGCGGCGGAAGCGATCCGTAACAAGTAGTATCAGAGTCAACCCAAGACAGCAATGTGTGGACTCGTTTAGTTCAGACAAAGAGCAGGGGCCTTGTCTTTGTGGAGGATTATCGTTGGTGATTCAGACAAGGATGGCGCCGCCCTCACGCTAGGGCCTTGTCTGAGGAGGGGGATTGTTGTAGATGTGGAGTCCCCATTTGGATAATCCTCATTGGGAGTCCCACATTGATTGGTTAAGGGAAGGTCATGGGGCTTATATATGAGATGAGTTCTTCCACCTAAAAGACTAGTCTTTTGGGTTGGATACTTGCTTCATATATGGTTGTCCATTTGTTGAAAAAATTATTGTTATGCGCCGCGGAAGTGGTCCGTAACACATATTAGATACGTGAGAACCTCTATAAGAACCACAACCACTCGTAAGTACAAGTGGCAATGTCCTTAAACGCTTAACATTGTGGAAGGCCTCAAACTTGTTTTCATCATCATCATAAGTGAAAGAAGAATGACGAGCCCTTCCTAATCTTTTTGACTCTTTGTCATTGTGCTCCAGTCTAAAACTTGTGTCTCCAAAAACCCATTGAGCCAAATCATTGAGAAGGTTGTGCATTACAACTTTGGAACTATCATTACTTGATTATTGAAAAATTGACCTTGATGATAGATGTCGGAAATACTCACTCCCCAAATCCTCCAGTTGCTTACTTTTCTCCGACCCATGAATAATACGTTCTGCCATCCATAAGAGAACAAATTCATAATCTTTGGGAAAAATTGCACAATAGGCAAAACAAGGAAGATCGTGGTAGCTTAGTCTTAACACGGGAAGAATGCCACTCTCTTTGGGCAAATCCTATGGTTTGCTTTTCAGTATAGCTTCCCACGCATCATCACTTTGGTTAGAGGGTAGAAGGCCCCCAAGAGTCCCAGAGGCAAACCTCCGCATTTTTCAACAACTTGCTTTGTAACCAACCCCGGAATTCTTTGTGCATCAATGTCTCTTCCATCAAATGCATGCTTTATGAACATGGACCAGCAATCATCATCCGATATTCGCTTCAGTTCATAATAGTTAACCGGTCTTATTGTTAATGCAACATCTACATTCCGTGTTGTCACAATTACCTTACTTCCTGGAGCACCAGCCATAAAAGGAGACTTTGGAGTTTCCCACAAGCCATAGTTCCTGTTCCAAACATCATCCAACACTAAAAAGAATTTTTTCCCATCTATTGCCTTTTTCGAATGAATCTGCACTTCATTCAAATCATTTAGTCCGCAGGGTAACGAATTGACTGTCTCAAGGAATGCCTTTGAGATCTTCAATACATCAAAGTTTTCAAAGACAAAAACCCATGCTTTTGTCTCAAACCTGAAATCATTCAATGCCTTATCATTGTAAACCGCCCTAGCAAGTGTTGTTTTTCCAAGTCCTGCCATGCCAACAACCATTATTACATGAAAATTGGCATCAACTGCTTCATCCCGCAACACCATTTCAAGTATTTTTGCCTTGCATTCATCTCTCCCATAAACAGAGGCTTTAGTTGGCACACTTGTGCAGGGAGGTCTTTCCCCTGCCCTGGTTGTTGATAACCCTCTAGGAATCACTTGCTATCCAAGCTCAAGTGTTTCTTTACACAGTTGTTCCAACCGGCAACTGATGGCCTCTATCTTGGATACCATGCCAGCATTGAACCTCAAACTAGTACAAGAAGCAGGAAAAAGTATGTGTACCCTGTTGGTGCTTGACACGACCCGCCCCTAGCTACACGGGCGAATCATGCCTAAAACTGTGGACTTCTGACTGTTTCTTAATTCTTCTCTTTCTCATAGAACAAACTTGAAATAATTTCCATTACATCCACAAATGAAATTTAAATAAAACAATTTAACTATTACAACCTTGACCTATCCTTGCACCATCACGTGGCTGGGCCTCCACACTTCCTAATTAGATCACATTTTGCTTTATCCTGGGGGGGAAATTTTAAAAAAAAGAAAGAAAAATAAAAACAAAGATGTGAGTATAAAACTCAGTGAGTGGGGATATAAAAAAATGTAATTGTAAATAAATCCAAAAGAAATCATATTGTTATAAAATAAATATTTGCTTTATATTAAAAGAAATAGTCTTTATAATCTATAACTTTCATATCATCTAAAATATCATAAAATTTTAAAATAAATAACTATTGAATGACTAAATTCATCAAAATACTAGTTATAATTAAAACAATAAAATAATCATCTTTAATCATATAATACGATGCTCTTGATGATCATGCTAAAATCATTGCTTCAGTTATTTACTATGCAAAACATAATTTTCTTAAAAATCTTCTTTCAAAAGAAACTTTTGTGAATCATGCTTCTTTTTCAAACTAACTCATATAAACGTATTCAAAAACTCTTTTCATTATACTAAACAAGTACCCCTGGAACTGTCTCATCCTGCCTGGCGAGATCTAACATCGCATAGGCAGAACTATCTGAATTTCCTCATACCTGGTGAGATTTACATCACGCAGGCAGAGCTATCTGTACCTGGCGAGATCTAACATCGCACAGGCCTGCTATCTAGTCATACGCATGCGTAGAGCTGTCCCCAAAGGGCTAAAGCGCCCAGATCACACGGCCCAAAGCCTCTGTGTGTGTCTGAACGGGCCCCAAAGGCCTCTATCTTTCTATCTGAAATCTGCTGTCTCACTGTCTAATTGAGCTGGGTACTAGCTTAGTATAATATAATTAAACTTTCTTCTTTTCTCTAAAACTGATTTCTTTTCAAAATTTGTGAAACTTATATAAGCTGAAACTCATAATATCTGAATCCTTGAAAATCCATGATAAATATTTAAAAGAATAATTGCAAATACTTTGAGAAATCCTTGAAATTAAATTGCTATATAAAAAAATATGATCATAATTGTTCTGCTCTTACACTTTCTATAAAATGGTAAAATATGCATCTATAATAATATAGAAAACGATTCATATATAAAACATGAATCTTTCTTAAAAATGCTAGATCATTGTTTAAAACTAACTTTGCAACTAAAATTTATATCTATAACCATTTGGAAAACTAGATTTGAAACATCTTAATAATTGAAAGCAAACATAACAAATGAGTCTATTTACCCTCGAGAAAATAAAAAAGAAACTAACTTGAATTCTTCTGAATTTGCTAAAATTCTCAGAAATTCTATTAAATGCTAAATAAACATAGCTAAATAAATACTAAAAACATATTTCTAATTATCCAGAAAAATAAATCTTCTACTCTTTCTAAAACTTTCTAAAATATCCATAAAATAAAATACTTTTCATCTCACTATAAACCATAATTTATATTTCTATCTCAAAATCTCATATATCATACTTTAACTGAAATCTTTATGACTATTCTAAATTTTTAATAATTTTACATTCAGGTCCCTGAAAATTCTGGAATAGCTTTCTAAATTTACAATTCAGCCCCTACTGCTAGGTAGTTTTAAAATTTTGCATTGTCACCCCTACAGAATTAAATTCTAATTTCCAAAACTTTTTCTTTTTACTTTGCTATTATTTTCAATATAAAATCACTTATCATTTTGTTAACCAAAATCACATTTCTTCAACATATGTATTTATTTAAAGAAAATAACCCAATACCTCAATTTTCTATACTAATTCATCTAATTATAAATGTCTCTTTTCTAATCATAAACAAAAACTTTCTACTTCCCACCAACATATCATATATATACATTCATGCTACAACTTTCACTTTAAATTTATTTTTCTCTTGTACTCAAACTTATCGAAACAACATTTACTATATATTCAAAAACTAATCTACTAGCACTACCCATAACCATCCTTCTATCCAAAATCTAATACTTTACACACACTTATTATCAAAATACCTAAATCACCATCATCTATTCTAAAAACCTTTAATATAACTCAATTAATTAAATTAATAACTTAAATCATATGAAAAACCATAAATTTGATACACTTTAAAATAATATGAAATTCTCAAAACATAATCCACTCACAAATTGGATTGCACAACTTGGTTAGCTTGGATTTGATTCCAAAATCAACATTCCGCCTATCCGGCCACATTCCTCAACAAGAATTAATCCTTCCTTGTCCTAACATCATAAAAGAGCTCATCACATCATATTCAATTAGTAATCAACTTGAATATTTAAAATTCTCAATATCCAACTTCATATCTTAATCCAATCAATCCTAATTAATTGTATTTCTGCGCTTCTTATACAGAGCAGTTCTTATTGTCTGATTTTTAATAAATAATTGACTTATCAGAATGGTCTAAAATTTTATACAGACCTTCTACACATACATATCTAATAACATATTAAATTTTATAGCATTCCAAGTTCATTAAGTACCTCAAAATCCTCATGTTTCTAGATACAAAAATTCTGTAAATTCATTTCCAGAACTGACCTCTCCATATTCCAAAATACATGATAATTTGCACTAAATTCGCAAATTCACAAAACTCTCCAGTTTTAAACTGCACATATACACAAACTCGTATCCCAAATTTCATAATTTTTGAAGACCTCTAGATACCTCAATTCACTTACCCAAAACCGATTTTCTGCAGAAAAACTGAATTTCCAATAGTAAACAGTAAAATACGAAAATTCATAATAAATTGCATACTCAACATTTTTCAGTGAATCAAATTTTAAACAAATCCTTATGATGTCTATTTTAATATATATAAATTCCAGAATCAGATTCAAAGTCAATAAATTGCAGAAATTTTCGGAATTTCTACTGTTCACAGAACCCTAAATTTAATTTCAACAACTTAAACCTTCAAATTCACCAAGACAAACCATAAACACATCAAGAAAATGATCAATTACCTTAAATAAGACTTCAATTCCATCTTGATCCTCTTTCTCTTTCTAGATTCTCTCTCTAAAAATTTTAAAACATCCAAACATCTCCTTTAATTTCAATCCTCTTGCATGAAAAATACAAAAATAACCTAATATTATATTGGAATTATAAATATTACCTTGTTTTTCTCTTCACACAAGCCTCAATTTGGATTTTTTTTTCCCATTCTCCTCTCTTCTCCCGTCTGTCTTCTCTCCATTTTTCTGGAATTCTCATCTCTTTTTTTTTTTTTTTTGTTCTTATAATTAATTTTTTCTAAGGGCTGGGCTTATTATGTGAGTTGGGTTGGCATAAAAGAATGGGCTTGGGCTCTTTTTTTTATAAGCCCATGAATGAGGTGTTTCAATACTACCTCCTCAAAAAAATTTCGTCCTCGAAATTTGCAATAGGTCTAAAGGGTCCAAGTGATAGAACATATTTATGTAGTACTATATAATAATACAAATATATCGTTTGCTTTGAGAATCATGTAACATGACTGTTCTATTTCTTCATTCACTATTAAAAATCATTTCAATAAGCTACAACCTTGATTTCTCACAAAAAAGAATAAAGGCTCTGATTGTTGCAAGAATATTTCGTCTTCCATGTGAATCAAGATCTGTCTCTAGATTAGGAAGACAAATTTTCAATTCTTTTGACTTATAAATGTAACCATTTCTTTCTTAACTTCTCCCGTACATATTTTCACTTCTTAAAACCAATTAATGAGTTGCCAAATTGGTACGACACATCCTAATTATCGCTATCCTTAGGATCCCGGCGCTTCGAAGGAAAGCAATAACCAAGATATGTCATTACTAAAGGCACTCTTTATACTTCTACTGCACAAACTTGATAAAGTACTTGTAAGAATCGTACATGAGTCCGGAACTTGTATCTAAAAGACCATGGATGCATCTATATAAAAAAAAGTCAATAAAAATCTTGACAATATATCATTTGCCTTTCAAACTTAACCAACTTACAAATCATTTAAAATAATAGTAATAATTATAATAACATCATCAACACCAACATGTCCCATACGTATTTCCATCATCATAGACTCTTGTCCTCATCTCAACTCAGTCATGATATTCTTCTAATGTAATGTCATTAGCCTCAAACTCTTTAAATGCTTTGTTCATCACAAATCCAACAATAATAACTTAACTTCTTGCCAATAATATATAAAAATTTATAACTATTATTGCAAACATATTGTACACCTATTCATAACCATAAACTGAATCAAATAATCATGTCAAAATCTATACAAGATAAAGAGTCCACTTGCACACCATATTGTATAGAAATACATATAGTTCCCTCGACATATTGTCAAAAATAATGATGTGCATATATTGAAATATCACTTGGAAATCTAACTTACTATCTCATAGACCTCTTCTTCATATAATTAATATGTAAATGTCATAACTTATAACCATACAAATCACTTCTTTTCAAAACTATCTCACATGATTCAAAGTCTTAGTTAGGTCATGACACTGATGTAGTTCCACTTTCATAACTAAGCGAAGCCAACCTTATATTTCTTATTGAGCCACTTAAATCCTTCTATTTGTCCATATACATCACATAAGTTGGACTAAAGATCCAATGACCCACTTCTGACAATACATCAAGAAAATAAATTCTAGGCTCCACAAAAGTACTTCCACGCTCTCTAAAATCTTGATCATTATCTCATTAGTAATAAAATCAATATTGAATACTTCATCTTCACTAATATAAATTTTTTTTTCCATCATTTCACACTACTATGTAAAGATATGCTCTAGGCATTATGTCATTATCATTAAATGCCTGCTCATATCTCAACTTACTACTCCCAAAACTCAATACTTCAATGTAAAAGCTTCAATCATCTTATGTCATCGTATACTACATATCACACATAACTCAATTATCATAAAAATCATCACAATTAATAGCACTAACATAACTCAAAAATTAAGCTATACATAAATCCTCTAATTCACAACGCTTGATAAGAGTATCCAACCTTATATCGAATATTTCCGTTCATCTCTTAACAACTCAAAATACTAACATAGAACAAACGGCTATGTCCTAAAATAATTAGGTAAGCAATAAATTCTAAGATAAGTATCTAACGTCATAACTAAGTCATAACTAACTAATCTCTCTTTGAGCTACTAGGTCTAAGCCAATTTATTTCTCCAACTTTGTTCATATGAGGTTGCCACCTCTAAGTTTGATGGTGCTTCCACAGACAACTATATCTTTCTAAAACAAATACTTCTATCTGATATAGTAAGAGTCTGAAGAATCCTAACCATGCTCTGATACCAAATTGACACGACCCGCCCCTAGCTACACGGGCGAATCATGCCTAAAACTGTGGACTTCTGACTGTTTCTTAATTCTTCTCTTTCTCATAGAACAAACTTGAAATAATTTCCATTACATCCACAAATGAAATTTAAATAAAACAATTTAACTATTACAACCTTGACCTATCCTTGCACCATCACGTGGCTGGGCCTCCACACTTCCTAATTAGATCACATTTTGCTTTATCCTGGGGGGGAAATTTTAAAAAAAAGAAAGAAAAATAAAAACAAAGATGTGAGTATAAAACTCAGTGAGTGGGGATATAAAAAAATGTAATTGTAAATAAATCCAAAAGAAATCATATTGTTATAAAATAAATATTTGCTTTATATTAAAAGAAATAGTCTTTATAATCTATAACTTTCATATCATCTAAAATATCATAAAATTTTAAAATAAATAACTATTGAATGACTAAATTCATCAAAATACTAGTTATAATTAAAACAATAAAATAATCATCTTTAATCATATAATACGATGCTCTTGATGATCATGCTAAAATCATTGCTTCAGTTATTTACTATGCAAAACATAATTTTCTTAAAAATCTTCTTTCAAAAGAAACTTTTGTGAATCATGCTTCTTTTTCAAACTAACTCATATAAACGTATTCAAAAACTCTTTTCATTATACTAAACAAGTACCCCTGGAACTGTCTCATCCTGCCTGGCGAGATCTAACATCGCATAGGCAGAACTATCTGAATTTCCTCATACCTGGTGAGATTTACATCACGCAGGCAGAGCTATCTGTACCTGGCGAGATCTAACATCGCACAGGCCTGCTATCTAGTCATACGCATGCGTAGAGCTGCCCCCAAAGGGCTAAAGCGCCCAGATCACACGGCCCAAAGCCTCTATGTGTGTCTGAACGGGCCCCAAAGGCCTCTATCTTTCTATCTGAAATCTGCTGTCTCACTGTCTAATTGAGCTGGGTACTAGCTTAGTATAATATAATTAAACTTTCTTCTTTTCTCTAAAACTGATTTCTTTTCAAAATTTGTGAAACTTATATAAGCTGAAACTCATAATATCTGAATCCTTGAAAATCCATGATAAATATTTAAAAGAATAATTGCAAATACTTTGAGAAATCCTTGAAATTAAATTGCTATATAAAAAAATATGATCATAATTGTTCTGCTCTTACACTTTCTATAAAATGGTAAAATATGCATCTATAATAATATAGAAAACGATTCATATATAAAACATGAATCTTTCTTAAAAATGCTAGATCATTGTTTAAAACTAACTTTGCAACTAAAATTTATATCTATAACCATTTGGAAAACTAGATTTGAAACATCTTAATAATTGAAAGCAAACATAACAAATGAGTCTATTTACCCTCGAGAAAATAAAAAAGAAACTAACTTGAATTCTTCTGAATTTGCTAAAATTCTCAGAAATTCTATTAAATGCTAAATAAACATAGCTAAATAAATACTAAAAACATATTTCTAATTATCCAGAAAATAAATCTTCTACTCTTTCTAAAACTTTCTAAAATATCCATAAAATAAAATACTTTTCATCTCACTATAAACCATAATTTATATTTCTATCTCAAAATCTCATATATCATACTTTAACTGAAATCTTTATGACTATTCTAAATTTTTAATAATTTTGCATTCAGGTCCCTGAAAATTCTGGAATAGCTTTCTAAATTTACAATTCAGCCCCTACTGCTAGGTAGTTTTAAAATTTTGCATTGTCACCCCTACAGAATTAAATTCTAATTTCCAAAACTTTTTCTTTTTACTTTGCTATTATTTTCAATATAAAATCACTTATCATTTTGTTAACCAAAATCACATTTCTTCAACATATGTATTTATTTAAAGAAAATAACCCAATACCTCAATTTTCTATACTAATTCATCTAATTATAAATGTCTCTTTTCTAATCATAAACAAAAACTTTCTACTTCCCACCAACATATCATATATATACATTCATGCTACAACTTTCACTTTAAATTTATTTTTCTCTTGTACTCAAACTTATCGAAACAACATTTACTATATATTCAAAAACTAATCTACTAGCACTACCCATAACCATCCTTCTATCCAAAATCTAATACTTTACACACACTTATTATCAAAATACCTAAATCACCATCATCTATTCTAAAAACCTTTAATATAACTCAATTAATTAATTAATAACTTAAATCATATGAAAAACCATAAATTTGATACACTTTAAAATAATATGAAATTCTCAAAACATAATCCACTCACAAATTGGATTGCACAACTTGGTTAGCTTGGATTTGATTCCAAAATCAACATTCCGCCTATCCGGCCACATTCCTCAACAAGAATTAATCCTTCCTTGTCCTAACATCATAAAAGAGCTCATCACATCATATTCAATTAGTAATCAACTTGAATATTTAAAATTCTCAATATCCAACTTCATATCTTAATCCAATCAATCCTAATTAATTGTATTTCTGCGCTTCTTATACAGAGCAGTTCTTATTGTCTGATTTTTAATAAATAATTGACTTATTAGAATGGTCTAAAATTTTATACAGACCTTCTACACATACATATCTAATAACATATTAAATTTTATAGCATTCCAAGTTCATTAAGTACCTCAAAATCCTCATGTTTCTAGATACAAAAATTCTGTAAATTCATTTTCAGAACTGACCTCTCCATATTCCAAAATACATGATAATTTGCACTAAATTCGCAAATTCACAAAACTCTCCAGTTTTAAACTGCACATATACACAAACTCGTATCCCAAATTTCATAATTTTTGAAGACCTCTAGATACCTCAATTCACTTACCCAAAACCGATTTTCTGCAGAAAAACTGAATTTCCAATAGTAAACAGTAAACTTCGAAAATTCATAATAAATTGCATACTCAACATTTTTCAGTGAATCAAATTTTAAACAAATCCTTATGATGTCTATTTTAATATATATAAATTCCAGAATCAGATTCAAAGTCAATAAATTGCAGAAATTTTCGGAATTTCTACTGTTCACAGAACCCTAAATTTAATTTCAACAACTTAAACCTTCAAATTCACCAAGACAAACCATAAACACATCAAGAAAATGATCAATTACCTTAAATAAGACTTCAATTCCATCTTGATCCTCTTTCTCTTTCTAGATTCTCTCTCTAAAAATTTTAAAACATCCAAACATCTCCTTTAATTTCAATCCTCTTGCATGAAAAATACAAAAATAACCTAATATTATATTGGAATTATAAATATTACCTTGTTTTTCTCTTCACACAAGCCTCAATTTGGATTTTTTTTTCCCATTCTCCTCTCTTCTCCCGTCTGTCTTCTCTCCATTTTTCTGGAATTCTCATCTCTTTTTTTTTTTTTGTTCTTATAATTAATTTTTTCTAAGGGCTGGGCTTATTATGTGAGTTGGGTTGGCATAAAAGAATGGGCTTGGGCTCTTTTTTTTATAAGCCCATGAATGAGGTGTTTCAGTGCTAGTCTGATGTTTTGACACCAACTTGTGGCGTAAAGCTTCAGTGGCAAACTCATCAAGTATGTCCTCCGCATCATAAGCCAAGTCATGGAGATTGTCCAACCACATTTTCACAGCCCATCTGTGAGTTGCTTCTCCTCTGAGTTGTTGAGGACAGCCTCGATCACCATTGATGTTTCGTCCCATTTCTAGCTTTGAAAGTACCCCTTCTTGACGTGCGAATTCTAATAATGCCCTAGACGTCAATCTATCAAACAACACCTGGGAGAATGCTGAGAGTAAGAGCTCTCCAACAGCCATGGTGAAACTGTTCGTCCAAGAAAAGCGTTCGGTGATTACGATAACGGAATGTTAAAGCTTTGATCACTTTTGATGTCTGAAAATGGACTTTTAAACACTTTTTCACTTCACAAATGTTTAGGTTTATCCAGTGACGGAGTCCGTCAAAGAGGGGTAAAATCAGGTAAGTTCATTAAGTGTATGAACAGTGAAATTTTAAAATTTTTATATAAATAATAATATATTTAATTATTAAGTAATTTTATGTCAAATTATTAAATTGTTTATTTAATATTTTGAAAGTATGATATAATATCTAATTTATCATATTATCAACTAAATTATCATTTAATCATTGATCCTTATTTAGTTATGTAAATGAATTTTTAAAAAATAAAAATACTTTCTTAAAAAGGAGTAAGTAACTTAGCAATTTGACTAACTTTTATTCCATTTATAGAATTACGTATTTTAAAAAAAAGAATAAACTTAGTAATTTACTATCCAAATAAATAATAGTTGGCTTTTGAATAATAAAATCAAAATTTTCTAATATTGATAGCTTTAAATAATTTAATAAATCTAGTAAAGTTTTAATTTTTAATTTACGACGTAAATAAATAATATATTAGGCATGTAGCGTCAATGCTTATTTTATTTATATTACAATAAATATAAAATATTCAAAATCATGACCCTTAACATAGTTGGAAAAAATTATATATATATATGAAATAAAAAGATTGTATAAATAGAAATTATAATATACTAATAATGACAATAACTAGTAAGTCATCGGACAAAAAAAAAATAAAGCAATTATGTAGAACTATTGTCTTATTTTCATAGATAATATAATGATAAAAAAACAAATAGCTATAAATTACAAACCAAGATGAAGAAGAAAAAAAAGTGATATTCAACAATATTAAAACATAATACATTTGCTTAACATGATAAAAACCAATAAATAAAAGACGAGGGGAAGATTTTTACCTTTGCATATACAAACTTCCAATTCTTGTTATGTAAATAGATGAGACACATAAGATAGATGGGTTTGATTTGGTAAAGGTATCAAGTAAAGTGAAGAAGAATAATAAATAATTTCTTATTTTATGTAAATAGATGGGAAAGAAAACAAAATCTCTTATTTTATGTAAATAGATGAGATCACAAAAGATAAATTACGGTTTTAAATTTGCTGAGGTACATAGGTACGGGAGAAGAAAACAATAAAAAATAGATCAACTTTAATTAAATTTATAATTTTAGAATAAAGGAGGGGCAAAATAGATAATACATTTTAAAAAATTTTCAAATCTAGATAAATTTTCATTACTCCGTCCATGGGTTTATCCCATAATTTGTAGCACTGGGCCAGCACAGCCTTCCATTGCTTATTATTATTTTTTTAATTCTCCAAGTGTATGTGACACGACTCACCCCTAGCTACACAGATAAATCGTGCCTAAAACTGTTCACTAAGAGAACGATCTTTCAATTAACTATCTTCTTACACTTTTAGCTCTACCACTTTGATAAAACTATTCATAAAAAAATTATTTATAGTTCAAGTCTTTTATGTAAAATACTAAAAAAATACTCAGAAAATTTTTAATGAAAAACCGGCAGAGTTTCTCCTATAATTTGAACAAAATCCCCTACAAAAACACACAGTTTTACACTTCTAAAATATTTCTTATCCCAAATTCTTTTAGGACTTTCGTCATTATCAATCACAACATACTAAAAGATAAATAATTTATACTCAGCTTACTTAATATTTAAAAATTTATACAAGATACATAAAAATGAAATACTTTTAATGCATGAAAAATTATTATACATCGTATGGCCTTCTTTAGCATCAGAGACAGCTTAGCACCAAACCTATAGCACCTGGTTGGGAAAAAGAATAGGAAAAGAGTGAGCTAAAGGCTCAGTGAGTAGACAAATTTTATTATATAAAATATTACTTTCTTTCTTTTATACAACTCATTTCTTGGATGAAGCTTTATGTTCTAAAATTTCATTTTCTTAAAACAAAATACAACATTTAATCACTTTTAAAAAGAAATCAGTAAACTTTTCTTTCCAAAATAACGTATAAACGATTATTTCTTCTCAACTTCTTTATAAACTTCATTCTTATAAAACAATTGTAACAATTTATTTATCCTTTGTAAAGAAAATACTTTATATAATTCTTTAACTTACTTACCAAAATAACTTGATATTATTAAATTATATAAGTAAATCACTTACGTACCTTTACTTTGAACCCTTATTTAATCTCGTATATAGTGCAAAATGTATCACTATATCTCTTTCTTTTCTATAAAAAAAATGTATAAGCAGACGTCAAAAGAATTCAAAAAATATAGAACTTTTAAATAACATTTCTCTCATCAAATACTCAGTCAATTATTGACTTTATTTTCTAAGCCAATCATAAATTGTATGACTATGACTATCTCATAATAAAATCATATAATACATATTCTGACTAGAAAATCTCATCTCATATTTATACTTAAGAAAAATCTATCATACTTATTAAAATATCATCAAATCTCTGATAGAATTTTCAAAACAAATAACTTTTGATTAAAAATCTTCAAATACAATTGCTTGATTCTATACTTTTTTAAAAATAGTGAAAAGAATGCATATTTCTCAATCTTATAAAATAAAGTTCATGATGACATGCTAAAATCATCGCTTCAGTTATTTAATATACAAAACATAATTTCTTTAAAAATCTTCCTTCAAAAGAAACTTTTGTGAATAATGCTTCTTTCTCAAATTAACTCATATAAACATATTTAAAACTTTTTTTTCATTATACTAAACAAGTACCCTGAAACTGTCTGATCCTGCCTGGCGAGATCTAACATCGTATAAGCAGAAATTTCTGAATTTCCTCATACCTGGTGAGATCTACATCACGCAGGTAGAGCTATCTGCACCTGGGGAGATCTGACATCGTACAGGCCTGCTCTCTGGTCATACGCATATGTAGAACTGCCCCCAAAGAGCTAAAGCGTCCAGATCACACGGCCTAAAGCCTCTATGTATGTCTGAACGGGCCCCAAAGGCCTCTATCTGTATAACTTTCTGTTTAAAATCTGTTGTCTCCCTGTTTAAGTGAGCTAGGTACTAGCTTAGTATAATATAACTAAACTTTCTTATTTTTGCTAAAATTGATTCCTTTTCAAAATTTGCTTCATATGCTAAATCATTGCTTCTCAAACAGATTTATCAAAATTTGTAAAACTTATGTAAGCTGAAACTGATAATATCTGAATCCTTGAAAATCCGTGATAAAATATTTAAAAGAGCAATTGCATATACTTTATAAAGTTCTCAAAATCAAATTACTAAAAAAATGATCGTAATTATTCTGGTTTTACACTTTCTATAAAATGATAAATTATGCATCTATAATAATATAGAAAACAATTCATATATAAAATATGAATCTTTCTTTAAAAATGCTATACCTTTGTTCAAAACTAATTTTGAACTAAAATTTAAGTCTACAACCATTTTGAAAATTAGCTTTGAAACATCTTAAGAATTGAAAGTAAGTATAACAAATGGATGTATCTACCCTCAAGAAATATAAAAGAAACTAACTTGAATTCTTCTAAATTCGCTAAAATTCTTGAAAATTCTATAAAATATTAAATAAACATAACTAAGTAAAAACTAAAACATATTTTTTAATTATCTAGAAAAAAATAAATCTTCTACTCTCTAAAACTTTCCAAAATATCCATAAAAATAACATTTAGAGAAATCATTATAACCCACGAAATAAAATACTTTTCCACTCACTATAAACCATAGTTTATATTTTTATCTCAAAATCTCATACTTTCCATATAACATTCTATATAACATCCCTCCATATAATTATACTTCAAAATTTAACTAATTCTCAAAAATTTCAATTCATAATTTCAAAGATTTCCAAAATCTTAAATATCATACTTTAACTGAAATCTTTTTGACTATCCTAAAATTTTCAGAATTCTGCATCTAGGTGCCCTACAAATTCTGAAATAGTTTTTTAAATAATTTGCTATTATTTTGAATATAAAATCACTCATCATTTTGTAAATCAAAAACACTATTTCTTCAACAGGTGTATTTATTTAAAGAAAATAACTAAATACTTTAATTTACTATACAAATTCATATAATTATAATTGTCTCTATTTCAATCATAAAAAAAACTTTCTACTTTCTATTAACATATAATATATATTCATTCTACAACTTTCACTTTAAATTTATTTTTTTCTCTTGTACTCAAACTTATCAAAACAACGCTTACTATATATTCAAAAACTAATCTACTAGCACCACCCATAACCATCTCTTTTATCCAAAATTTAATACTTTACACCCACTTATTTCCAAAATATATAAATCATCATTATCTATTCTAAAAACATTTAATATAACTCAATTAATTAAACTAATAACTTAAATCATATAAAAAACTATGAATCTAATACACTTTAACATAATATGAAATTCTCAAAACATAATCCACTCACTGAATTTAAGCTCCTTTTTAGGTGAGCAACATTCTAGAAATTATTGAATGACTGGAAAACATTCCTAAAAGTATCGCCTGAAGTCGTCGTAGACGAGTGAACAGCGACCGAATTTCATTTCTCTCCGATTTGTAAAATTTGTTTATCAACATGTAACAAAAATGGTATGGTTAGAAAGAGCATGAAACAAGCTTTAATTTAATGTATAGATTTACCGGTAACTCACCGGATTTTGGCCGAAAAACGTATAGGAAGCCGTTGGCTTTCACGCTTCGATCCACAAAAATGGTGAAGAACCCAAAGACAAGACATATGTGGTTGGAAAGAGGATGTTACAAGCTTCAAAATGATATATTAAGGGGCCAGAGACTTGTCGAAATTTGGTCAGAATCGTTGGTCAAAGGCGACAGTGAACAGTAAACAGTCTCCTCCCTCTCCCTTTCCCGTTTTTCTCGTCTCTCTTCCTATTCACCCTCTTTTATTTTTGTAAAACAAAAAAATTTGGGCTGGGCTGGCTTTCCTCACTTAAGCCCAATGGGCATTACAGTATGGCCTAATAAATTTTCTAACAGAGAAACCTTGTAATATAATGTCTTAATATGTGATATATATAATGAAGCTCCCATAAAGCGTTGTTGCAAATCTTGCTTTTGACAAATGAGAATGAGGTGTCGAAGAACGGTAGGTGAAAAGCGAAGTGCTTGGAAAGATCAAGAACACTAGACTCTCAAATTTGAAATGAAACAAAATCAAGCACATGGCACTAACAGCTACATAGCCTGATGTAATCCCATGAATAATTGCTTGACTTTGATTATCAACACAGTTAATCAAGTGACGTTCTCAACAATTCACAGCCCAAAACTATTTGTAGTTTATGTGGCCATTTTCATTATTAATTGCTTTATGTGGTTCTAACGATTTTGATAAATTTGTAATGGGAGTTACTTCGACAGAGCCCTGTACAGTAAGTACACTCTTTACTTCCATGTTTGCACTCCACCTACATCGCTTGTGTTAACAAAATGGTTAATTCTAATTGAATATCACTCAGTGCAGAGAAATGAGCAAAAATGTTCTAACAGACAAGAAGAAAAGGGAGAAATAGAAGGAGAAAAAAGCTGCTGTGGCTGCTGCTTCTTCGCCAAGTGGTCAATCTCTATAAACATGTAATTCTGGACTTGAGAGGAAACTGTTAGAAAACCTTAGGAAGATGTTACTCCTTTGTTCTTATGATTTCGACCCAAAAAAAAAAATTTGAGGTGATTTTTGCTTAGATCGACAGAAGATTTTGTAGGTTAAACTTTACCAATTATTTTAGTTTCAGTATGAGATAAAGTTAGAGGAAACAATATGTTGTACTATGTTAATAATTTTATATCAATGATGTGTATTAGGATTATTCATAACTTGGATAAATCTTAGGCATTCATGTTTTGGAAAATGGTTTAAAAGACAAAAAAAGTAGTCTAATTTATTTATTTTTGCCCTTAATGAAACTTTTTATGTGTGAATAAGGCCGGAGCATTTGGAAATAATAATGACTTCATGGTCTCTACATTTTGAGAACCAAGATTAATTTTGTAGTCACTTAAGCATTGTAAACACTAGAATTTTGCTTATGATTTTCAGGTCTGATGATGATAACCAGAGATATCGAGCCAGAGGAATTTTTTGAACTATAGGACACTAAGAATCAACACCAAGAACCGCATAGAATAGCGAAATAGGCTCAGGACCAATGCGGTGAGGATAGGTTGAGATCTTAGGAATCATGTCTGCCTAATGTATATTGTAAACGTCGGTGCAAAAAACGTAGAAATAGGATTGATGCCTGTAGGCTAAGGTTGATGCCTTTAGCATTATAGGCATATGCCTTTACTTAGAGGCTTATAACGTGTGCCTCTAGCCATTAGAGGCGAAGCATGAGCACCTTTAGTCATTATAGGCCGGAGATGACACCGATCACCTTATAAGAGCACACCTTTGGGGTTTGCGCCTCAAAAGGATCTAGAAACCCTAACAAACAGATGCATACTTGTATCAACAATCTCATATTGGGAAAAGAACATATTTTTTGGGAACTGAGAGCCTAAATAAGGGCACTTGGCTGCCAATTTGAGGCATTCTATTTTTTTGAGGAAAATACCAAGAAAATAGCATTTTTAAGAGACTTTTTTAATACTTTTCAAAATCTTTCTTCAGTATAAATATTTTCAATGTTTTTTCAGTGTTCCTGGTTTCCCTTGGATTATTTAATACTAGTTGAAGATTCTTTCTATGATAGTGATGAGAGTTAGGTAAGGTTCTGAGGGCCTTTTCTAATATTTAAATTTATGTTAATTGCCATGATTAGTATATGTATAATTAGAAGATAATTATGCCATATTTAGGATTCACGATAGTTAATTAGTAGATAACTGTCATGTTTAGTTTAGGATTAGTGATAATTTAGCTGTTAATTATGCATGATCATAGATAATTAATTAAATTAAACATGTTTAGGGGCTAAATATGTTGTCTATTAGTTGGTAATTAATAGTTAATCAAGCATGATTAGTGGATAATTAGCAACTAATTATATGATGGTCATGCACACTTAGGCTAGTTGATTAATGGTTAATGATGCCATGATTAGCTTAGCTATGTCATGATTTGTGTAAAAATGCCATGATTAGATCAGTGTTTTAATTGCCAATATCAAATGGCGGATGGATAACTTGAGACCTCCCTTAGTTTATAGTATTGTTTAAATTATTGTATCATTATTTGAATGGTTGTAATTCCCAATCCTTTCCTGGACATCTGATGAGTCATGTAATCCATTTCTTTTCTGTTTCTATGTATGCATATAAACTGTTCACCTAATATGTTATAATAGATAAAATGTGGTTGTGTGTGCATAAAGAACTTAGGATCAAGATAGGATAGCATTGGGAACTTAAAACTTAGAAGCCAGTGGACCTAAATGGAGGCCGGATTAATATCCGAGTAGATGTAACCTATACCTAACTTTCCGAGCCCATCTCTAAAGGAATGATGGATAGTTACATTTAAAGAAGCAAGGGATCGGCTGCCATCATTCATATTTTTCCTATCATTAATTGTCAAAATGGTGACTCCATCATTTCTTCGAGTCTTGATCGCCTTGATTTGATCTATATTGTCCTCTAAGTCATCTGAAAGGAGCTTAGAAAAGTGATGCCAAGGTCCTAGGCACTTGGAAAGGGATGGAAGCTCCATTTACAAGCATGCCTTCCTTGAGTCGCAAATCATCTAGGCTACGATAATAGGCATTTATGCTACCAAAAGATCAAATTGCATTTTAGAATCACTCGAAACAGCTATTATATTTGTCCACATTCAAGAACTCTACATGTTAATCATATCTTTAGGAGTTAATGAGAAAAGAGATACAGACAACTTATGGTATGATCAACCTTTTTTAGTAATGAGCACCAAATTTTAAGCCTACTGATCCATGGAGTTTGGCCAATTTTTGAACAAAGGGAGAAATGCATAATTAAGTGTTGCTTTAAATCGAAATCAATAGGCTAAAAAATTTATCAGATTTCTCTTTTATAGCTTTGTGCTACAACTATGAAAATGTTTCTAGTTCGACAAGAAATAATTTCAACACATTTCCTTTTAGACAGATTATCATAAAAAGAATCATGTCTAATAACTAGCACTAATAATTATTTAAATGAAATGAATAAATTATCAGAACTACTCTATTTTATTTTACTAAGAAATGATGTCACATATACATTTCTTCTAAATACCATATATAGTGAGAGATGGCGATGGGGTTGGACGGTGCAAAAAATATTTCAGCAGATCCAAAGCCGCCCCGCTCAACAAATTTTTTTTTCAATCTCATGTTTAATAATAAATTAAAACATATCACATATAACTACAACCACTTTTTAACATTTTAATCAAATTAAAAATCATACATGCTATTCCAATACAATAATTCAACAAACAATACCAAAAAAACAAAATCAATAAGTACATAGCTACAACCATAACAAACAAACTTAATTGAACAATTTTTAGAAAATTAATTCTTGTTCCAAATTTTACAAAAAATTTCAAAATTCATTTAGACACATATAGGATACTTCACTAAAAATATCATATGAAAATGAGGTCATTAAATCCATGAAACAATGTAGTATTTCCAACTCTCAAATTTTGTCTAATAGACTTGCAGTAAGTTTCAAAAATTTATAACAATTTCTACAAAGCTCCAAAAAGTATAAAATTTTTCAGATTCAAAGAATACACAACAATATTATACATGCTAAAAATGAGAATTTTTTTGTGAATTACAAGTCAAATCAAAATCAGTTTGCTTTCCATGCCCTCTTCTGAAAAAAAGTAATTCTAAGTTTGCAGCTGAAATTTTGAAAATTCAGGATAAATCATATAGACCTTCAATTTGAGCAAAAAAAACTTTTGTTTAAAAAACTTTTGAGTTTAAAACAAGATAAAGGATCACTTTTGCAAGAGACTTCTTTAATTATAGTAGCGTTCGTATAAACCCAAATATATCCAAGAAATTGCAAAAATTTTTAGGTTTGGGCAGAAAGCTTCAAAAATTCACCAAAAATCAAATACTATGAATTTTCAAGTAAAACAAAATTTTAGTCGACCTTTAAGTTTTCTATTTTAAAATATAAAAATTTTAGAGTGAGAAAATAATCAAAAAAATTTTGAAAATTTCATAATGGAAACTATTCTTAAAAATTTGTATATTTAAGGTGCGGGACAAATAGGACTAGAAGCCGGACCCGGTCCAGATCCACCCCAGGCAGGGTAACATATACTCAGACCTTGACCTGCCTCTAACCTCAAATGGGATGGGGCAAGCATCACTCCCTATGCATGACTATATATAAAGGATATAAAGGTACTATCATCAATTAAAGTTTGGCTGGCTAAACAATTCCAAATGAACTTTTGGTCTCATATTCTTTTTTAGATAAATGGCTCGTCTATGTTTTGAATAAAACCCATAAGTCTTGATCATTTTGATCAAACCTAAAGTTCAAGGACCTTGATGCTTACTTAAGACCATAAATTGAACTTTTTAATTTTCAAACCTTTTGCTCTTAGTCTTATCTATGAAACGTCTGGTTGCATCATATAGATACTTTAGTCAAGATTTCCATTTAAGAATGTTGTCTTGACATCTATTTGCCATATCTCATAATTATAATGATTAGCAATGGACAAGAGAATCTGAATTGATTTAAGCATAGCCACTGGCGAAAAGGTCTTGTTATAGTCGACTCCTTCTTTTTGGGTTATGTCCAACTGATGAGGGATACGAAGAATAAGAAACTAGCATTGTCTCAAACTTCCTACATAGAGAAGATATTGGCCAAGTTTGCAATGTAAAACTCCAAGAAAAGATTATTACCTTTTAGGCATAAAAATAAACTTTCTCAAAAGAAGTCTCCTAAGACTCCTCAAGAAGAAGAAGAGGCGAGACAAGTCCTATATGCCTCTGCATTTGGGAGTCTCATGTATGCAATGCTTTGTACTAGACTAGATGTCTACTATGTAATGGGAGTAGTTAGTAGATACCAGTTAAATCCTGGAAAAGAGCATTGGGATGCAGTAAAGCATATATTAAAGTATATTTCTAGGACGAAGGGATATATACATGAATATTCTGGAAATGATCTAAATTTGGTTGGTTATACAAATTCAAATTTTCAATCGGATCTAGACTCTAGAAAGTCAAACTCAGGATTAGTTTTCATTTAGGGTGGTAGAGCTATAGTATAAAGGAGTATCAAACAATCTTACATTGCTAACTTTACCATAGAGGCAGTAGGGCTCTGTAAGTTCCTTATAGATTTGGAAGTTGTTCCAGATAAAGAAAAAGTCATTAGACTTTATGGTGATAATTGTAGGGCAGTGGCTAATACTTAGAAACCTAAAAACCATAAGAGTAGAAAGTATATAAAAGGGAAATACCACCTTATATGAGAGATCATGTAACATGGAGATGTGCAAATATGTCACATTTACTCTAAGGGCAAGTGAGAGATTGTTAGAAATATCCGTTAAGAGTATGGAAGTTTTTCTGTAATATGTAAATATTATTGTTATAAATGAATAAAAGTTATTATTTATAAATTACCCAAGTGTGATTGTATCAATTACTAAATATTTCAAAGTTTATACATTGACAAAGTTTCTATATATATGAGATATATCTAAGACATAAAACTTTGTTATAGCTCAAAACTAGTTCACAACCTATAAACAATAGCTGGGCAGTTTGTTTAGATAAGATTGTTGCATGATTTGTCTTCAAGGGGAAAATGGTGAGTTCTTAACCAGTTGAAGTAGAGACTTTAAGATAAAGATACTTGTGCATTGTGAATGCATTGAATGTGGACCATGTAGAAATTATCCATCTATTTGAAATATCGTGAACAAATGTGAATTTCTACATCTAAGTACTAAAGGCATTCTTATCTTAATCTGGAATGGGTAGTGTACCTCTAGTACACAAGCTATAGTCTTTGACTAAAATAAAAAGTGAGATCTGAAAGAGTAAGGTCAATATCTTGGCTAGTTAGGATTATAAGACCTGTATGCTAGTAGACACTATACCATAGATATGGAATTTATGAGTACTCCAAAAGGATTGCAGAGTACTACTTTGATGGTTTTACAAAGTTTTATTTGGGAGAATCTTAGCCAAATATTTAATAAAAGTTATTCATTAAACTAAGATTTATCTTAATAAATCTTGACTCATTTAAATGGTGTAAAATTGGTATCAAGGGCTCAAGATGTAATTGGAGGGGTAATACAATAAATCATAACTAGCTCCAATTATTGGTATTCCATGATGGGTAGTTATGTGAACTTGATGCTCAATGGATAGGGCCTAAAGAAATAATTCAATCAGGATAAATTATCTGTAAAGAATATTTAATTCAAGAGTGCAGCTTTGGACCTATATAAAATGGACCAAAGTTAATAGGTGAGGCCCACTACAGTTATGAGATAACAGAGTATTGGACTTGGCAAATTAACTATTTAATTCAATTGAGTTTATTATAGAATTAAGCTCAGGTATTAAATTAAATATATTTGATAAGTAAATTAGCTTATTATGCTTATTATTTAATTAATTTAATTAATTAATTATTAATTAAATAATAAAGTATTTGGGTCAATTTAAATTAATTAGATTAATGAGTTTATACTTAATGTGATTAATTAAAAGTCTACATAAAATTGGGTTGAACCTAATTACTTGTTAAAAGCCAAAATAAAGACTTAATAAGATTAATTTCTTATACAATTAGAACTATTAGTTCTAAAAACCTAGAAAATTAGTTAGATTAAGCCTAATAGAATTAGGTTTCCTAGTCAAAACTGGATAGGGATCAATAAAGACATAAAAGATGAAATAGGTCAATGTTATGAGAGTTTTCCAGTGAATAAGAAACAAGTCATCACTGTTCACGAAGTACTGTTTACAAAACATTATTCCCTATGTTACTGTTCACAAGACATTATTCACCTATATATTACTGTTCATGAGTCATTGTTCATCAACCACTGCTCATCCATTACTGTTTACCAATCACTATTCGTCCAACATAGTCTTAGTAATTTTAAGATGCCCACATGTCTCGTTCAGACAGTTTTCAAACATACATAGGCATTGAAATAGTGAGAAAGCAAATCAAAATTTTGAAGCTTGTGCTCAAAAGATCCCAATCCTGAAGGCTATTTTGCAGTCTTGAAGTGTTTAGATTTGGCGTCAGGTTCTTGCAAGGGTAGAGATTATAAATTTAAATGATAAAGATAAAACTGAATACTTACGTAAAAAATAATAGATCCCTTAATTGCCCACTCACTAACAAAACATTCATATTTAATCTGGGATATGATTTTTAACTTAATTTTTAACTTAATTCTAGACATTAATTAATGATCATTCATCACACCAATCTAATGGTTGAGTTTTTGGATGAGTTGGTATCATTAAATATAATTTTTTTTACTTAATCTTAACCATTGGATTAGTAAGATGAATGGTTATTAATTGATGTTTAGAATTAAGTTAAAAATTTTAAGTTAAAATATCACAACCCTTTAATTATATTTATTACGTCTAAGTAATATGCCGCTAAGCCCAAGGGCCTAATTTAAGGGGAAAGCAATCGTGCCTAAACCTAAAACAAATGCCCTTTCTAACTAATAAATTGATCAACCTAGCCTTAGCATAACTCAAAGCCCCATAACCAAGAGCAAAGAGAGAGTCACATCCTTACTTCATAGCCTTAAGGATTGAAAATATCATACTAATTCTACTCAAGGTCCCCAAAAGAGGTCCAAATTTGTGATGGCTCGAAAGTGACAACTATGCAACTGCCAAGTAATATAGATAAATTGAGGAATTCTAGCATTAGAACTAAGCTAGAAAGTGATCGATCTAATCGATAGTTAACTAAGATATAATGACAACCGTTTGATACAGACACTTGTATAATGTGGAAAATAAATAGCAATTATGGGTTAGAAGTCAAGATTTCCATACCAAGACTACCAAGCAAAATCTTGACTATTATCTTGTCCCAAATATATGACAAGAAGCACTGCAATAGCAATCAAAATCAATGCCAATGACTAGACAGGACGTGCCTATCAATAATTAAAAAGTCAAAAGAAATTTACATAACGTGATTGCACATGCAATTATCTAAAGGTGAACCACCACATTAGCAAATTCTCATAGGACAGAGGAGAGCAAATATTCTTTCTTTAATTTAATTAAATAATCGATCAATTACAATACATGAGATGTATTGTACATCAAATTTAAAAATTATATAAAAGTTATAAATAAGTATATAAAAATTGTAAATGAGTATATTGTACATCAATACAAACTTTCAATCATTATTGTTCATTTTCGAATTTTTTGCATTTAGTTTTCTCATATTATTGAGATTCATGATGTTAGTATTAGCTTTTTAGTCTGTGTTTGGCTGGCATAGGCTATTTATAATCATCATAGATTTCCTCTTATTATTAATCCTCAGTTTTTACACATACACATGCATGCACAAATGCACAAAGACACATGCACACCTGTACACACAACTATGTAGACACACAGCCACACATATACACACGCAAAGAATCACATGTACACACACAGAACCACATGAACACACACACACATACACTCTTAATATTCTTGTTTTTAGAGTAGACAAGTATTTTGTTTTAATATTTCTCGTTGGAGAGGGGGTGCTTGACGTTTCTGAAAATTATGGGGGGCCCAAATGATATCCTTAAAAAAAAATTCATCCCTTGTGCAAGACCCAAATTACCAATTTAACCCGTTTCAAAACAAAAAACCCAAAGCACTCTATACCTTTTGTAGCCTTGTTAATCCAATTACTCTATTCAAATTTCTTTCCAACCACCGAGACTTACTACTTTGCCGCCATCCAACATAAGTTCTCTTTCCTCGTAACTTGTTTTCCCTTTAAATTCAATTTTCAATTGATTGTTCCTTTTCCCCCCTCAGAAATTGAAGCAAATAGCATTTAAAGTAGCAACTTGGAACTTCATCATTGCCCAAGGTACAAATTTCCTATAATTATTATTCATTTCAGTATGTTTCTACATCTGGGTTTTCTCAAATTTAGATTCAAGATGTTGGTGTTGGCTTTTAAGTCTCTGTTTGGTTGTCATAGGCTATTTATAATCTTCATAGATTTTTCTTATTGTTAATTCTTAGTTGTCACGCACACACGCATGCATGCACACATGCTCTCTCAATATTCTTGTATTTAGAGTAGACAAGTACTTTATTTTGATATTTCCCAAGGGGAGGGAGCGCTAAATGTTTTTGAAATTATGGGGGGTCCAATCGTGGTTGCCGTTAAAAAAACAAAAAACTCATCCTCTATGCAAGCATCCAAACATTCATATCTAAGACCAAAATTACCAATGTAACCAACTTCAAAACCCAAAACCTAGAGCACTCTATACCACCCCTGTTAATCCAGCTCCTCCTTTTAGACTTTTTACCGACCATCGAGACTTAATATGTCGCCACCATCCAATGAAAGCTCTCTTCCTTTAGAACTTGTTTTCCCTTTAAATTCATTTTCCAATTGATTGTTCCCTTTTCCCTTACGAACAATTGAAGCAAATAAAATTTGGAGCAACAACTTTGGGCTTCATCACTGCCTGTCATTATGTTTGTTTTAGGATGTTTTTGCATCTGGGCTTTCTCAGATTCTGGAGACGCATGATGTTGGTGTTAGCTTTTTAGTCTTTTTTTGCTTGGCGCAGGCTATTTATAATCATCATAGATTTCCTCTTATTGTTGATTCCCAGTTTTTACACACGCGCACGCATACGCGTGCGCACATGCATACACATGCACACTTGCACATGCACCTATACACTTACACACATATTCACACATGCACACACACACAATCACATACACGCACACACACACATGCGCTTAATATTCTTGTATTTAGAGTAGACATGTTTTTTGTTTTGATATTTCTCAAGGGGCACTTGATGTTTCTGAAAATTATAGGGTTCAATTTAGTTGCCCTTAAAAAAATTCATTTGCTATGCAAACATCCAAAAATCTCTTGTGCAAGACTAAAATTACCAATTTAACCAACTTTAAAACCTAAAACCTAGAGGACTCTATACCATATCCCTATGCAGCCTTGTTAATCCAGCTTGTCTTTTTAGACTTCTTGCCGAACATCGAGACTGACTTGTCGCCACCATGCAACATAAGCTCTCTTTCTTCAGAACTTGTTTTCCTTTTAAATTTCCAATTGATTGTTCCATTTTTCCTATTTAGAAATTGAAGCAAATAGCATTTGGAGAAGCAATTTATGCCTTTATCATCTCTAAGGTACAAAATTTCCATCATTTTTATTCACCTTGGGATGCTTCTGCATCTGTTTTTTTTTTTTTTTTAAGATTTTGGTGATTCATGATGTTGTTATCAGTTTTTTAGTCTTTTTTTTAGTTGGCATAGATTGTTTATAGACATCGTAGATTTCCTCTTATCGTTAATTCTTAGTTTTTACACACACACACACACACACATACCCGTACACTCGTGCGCGGGCGCACACATACACAAAAGCGCACACACCCACACGTATACACATATGCGTAGCTAGGCACACACGCACACGTCCACACATGCATGTATACATAAACATGTGTGTGCACACACACACACTTAATATTCTTATATTTAGGGTATACAAGTATTCTGTTTTGATATTTTAGGAGGGGCGCTTGATCTTTCTAGAAATTATGAGGCGTCTAATATAATTGCCCCTAAAAAATATCATCCCATATGCAAACACCTAAAAATCTCCTATGCAAGACCAAAATTATCAATTTAACTCGCTTCAAAACCCAAAACCTAAAGCACTCTATACTATATCCCTTTACAACCTTGTTGATCTAGCTCCTCCTTTCAGACTTATTACTAGCCACTGAGACTTATTGAGCCACCACCATCCAACGTAAGCGCTCTTTCTTTAGAGTTTGTTTTCCTTTTAAATTCATTTTCCAATTGATTGATACTTTTTCCTCTTTAGAAATTGAAGCCAATAGCATTTGGAGCAACAACCTACGGCTTCATCACGGCCAGGTCTAAACTTTCTATCATTATTGTTCGTTTTGGGATGTTTTTTCATCTGGGTTTTCTTAGATTCTAGAGATTTATGATGTTGGTGTTAGCTTTTTAGTCTTTGTTTGGTTATCACAAGCTGTTTATAATCATCATAGATTTCCTCTTATTATTAATACCTAAATTTTACACACACAGAGACACACGCGTGCACATACATTTGCACGCCCATACACTCGCATGCATGCGCACGCAGACACACACACAAAACACATGTATACATGCACACTTGCACAAGCACAAATGTACACAAGTGTACACATAGAACGCATGCACGCACGCTTACACACTCAATATTCTTGTTTCTAAAGTAGACAAGTATTTTATTTTGATATTTCAAGGTGGGGGAAAAGGGTGCTCGATGTTTCTAAAAATTATAGCGCTCCAATGATAATTGCCCTAAAAAGAATTCATCCCCTATGAAAACATCCGGACATCTTTTATGTAAGATTAAAATTACCAATTTAACACGCTTAAAAACCCAAAAACTAAGCACATTGTACCATATCCTTTTTAGCCCTGTTAATCTAGCTCCTTTTTCTAGACTTCTTACCCGTTATTGAAACTTACTACGTCCTTGCTATCCGGCATCCAACGTAAAATCTCTTTCTTCATAACTTGTTTTCCTTTTAAATTCATTTTCCAATTGATTGTTCCTTTTTTCCCCTTCAGAAATTGAAACAAATAGCATTTGGGGCAGTAGCCTAAGGCTTCATCACTGCCCAAGGTACAAACTTTCCATTATTATTGTTCATTTTGGGACATTTTTGCATATAGGTTTTTTGCAAAGTCTGGAGATTCATGATGTTGGTGTTGTTTATTTAGTCTCTGTTTAGTTGGCGTAGGTTGTTTATAATCATCATGGATTTCCTCTTATTGTTAATTCTCAATTTTTACACACAGGCACGCACGTACGCATGCATGCATGCACATACATGTGCACACATATACACACGCATGCATGCCCACACACACATACACACATAGAGGCATGCATGCACACACACACGCACTCACACACACCCCTCCCTCACACACACACACACACACACACACACTCACTCACTTTTAACTATTCTTGTATTTAGAGTAGACAAATATTTGTTTTGATATTTCAAAGGGAGGCGCTTGATGTTTCTAAAAATTATGGGGGGTCCAATGATAGTTGCCTGAAAAAAAATTGATCCCCTATGTATACATCCTAACATCTCCTATGCAAGAGAATTACCAATTTAACCTACTTCAAAACCCAAAGCACTCTATACCATATCCATTTGTAGCCCTTCTAATCTAGCTCCTCCTTTCAGACTTCTTACCGACTACCGAGGCTTACTATTTTGCCACCATCCAATTTAAGCTCTCTTTCTTCAACACTTGTTTTCCCCTTCAATTCAATTTCCAATTGATTGTTCCTTTTCCCCTTTAGAAATCAAAGCAAATAGCATTTGGACCAACAACTTGCAGCTTCATATCTACCCAAGGTACAAATTTTTTATCATTATTGCCCATTTCGGGATGTTTTTCCATCTAGATTTTCTCAGATTCTGAAGATTCATGATATTCGTGTTAGCTTTTTAGTCTTTGTTTGCTTGGCACAGGCTGTTTATAATCATCACAAATTTCCTCTTATTGTTAATTCTTAGTTTTTACACACACGAACGCCCCCATACACTCGTGCGTGCATGTGCGGACAAACTCACTCATTCAATATTCTTGTACTTACATTAGACAAGTATTTTGTTTTGATATTTCCTGCAGGGGTAGGGGGTGGGGGTGGGCAGGGCTGCTTAGGGGGTCTCGGGTGGGGGTAGTGTGGTGGGATGTGAGAGCCTTTTATGTTTGAAAATTATGGTGGGTCCAAAGATAATTTCCTTTAAAAAGAAAAATTCATCCCCTGTGCAAACATTCAGACATCTCTTATGCAAGACCAAAATTGCCTTTAACCCGCTTCAAAACCCAAAACCCAGGGCACTCTATACCATATCCCTTTGTAGCTTTGTTAATCCACCTCTTCGTTTCAGACTTCTTACCGGCCATCAAGACTTACTATGTCCTTGCCATTAGGGGCGGAGGCAGTTCAGGCCCAAGAGGGGCAGTTGCCCCTCTTGGGATTTTGAAAATTCATGGATGTTTTGTATATAAATTGGTAAAATGATCCTATTGCCCCTACTTGAAATATTTATTTACTTTATACCTATAGCCCAATATGAAGTATAAAACCCAAGTCCAAGTTAACAAAAAAAAAATAAAGCCCAATGCAAATAACAACAACTAAAATGTAAGCCCAACACAAATAAAAACAACAAAAGCCCATATGCAAATAAAATCTTCATTCTCTCTCCTGCACCTCCATTCTTCGTCAACACGCCAAGCCAAAGAAAAGAAGTGCTGCCAGTGCACTCCAGTAACAGCAACCAGTGGGCATTCTTCCTCAACACGCCAAGCCAAAGAAAAGAAGTGCTGCCAGTGCACTCTAGTAACAGCAACCAGCGGGCAGCGTCTAAGGCACCAAGCATCATTCAACCTCTCTTCACCTCTTCTTCCCCAAATTTCATTCAACAAAAAATAATTAGGTAAATAAAATTTCTACTTTAAGGGCTAAATATTTTAGTTTTATTTACTTTCATTATCATATTTATTATTTATTTAGGAATGCTTTCGACTTATTAGGGATTTTTTTGAACTTTTTTATTTTGATTATAAACTTAAAATCTATTGTGTTTATATTTGAAATTTGTTAGTTAGCATTAGAATAATAGAATTAGACATAGATTGTATATATGTGTTTAACTAAATTTATATTAATTAGTTTATTAGAATTAAAACAAATTGCACATGGTGTTGAGTTCTCACTTTCATTTTCCTATTTATTTCTTATTTCAACTCCTTGATTTATTATGGTTTTTTTTCTTGAAATGTTTTATTTTGATTATAATCACATAAAGAGTTAAATGAATTTGGGAAGATCAATGGCATAACATGAAATTTGGACCATCATTAGTTCTAGATGTAATTACATTTTTTACCACTATTTGAAATTTAATTGGACCATCATTGGTTGTCTTTGTCATTTGCATTTATGTTAGCTACTTTGTGATGTAGGACAAGCTAAATATGCTTTAAACATTTTAATTTGTGTTAAAATTAGGATTAATCTTAAGTTATGTGCTTCTTTTGTTTTTCCTTCTCTTTTAAGGTTTTTGAATATAAAAGCCTTTTTGATTGTAGTGATGGAGAAATATTTCAAAAGAAAGTCAACATCACCGCCTCTATTAAAGACAAATCAAGATAGTTCAAATCAAGATGGTTCAAAAGATGATGTGGAAACCATTTTATCTAATCTTCCTACAGATCCCGGTTACGACCTCGGATTTTAGATTATAATCCAAATATTCGAGATCTAGTTCGAAGGGCATACTTGCAAAAGGGTCTATGTCAACCTAGAGACCATGAGTTTCCTTTCAAAAAATTTGGACAACTATCAAGACGATTTGTTTATTCTTGGTTTGATGAATACCCCGGTTGGTTGGAGTATAGTGTAGCAAAGAATGCGGCATTTTGTCTTTATTGTTATCTTTTGAAGCCACATATGGGTGATCAAGGAGGTGGTGAGTGTTTTGTTGGTGAAGGCTTTTCCAATTGGAAGAAGAAAGAAAAGCTTAGACAACATATTGGAGGTCCCACTAGTATTCACAATGAAGCTAGGAGAAGTTGTGAAATCAAAACTAACATATTGAAACATTTTTCTCTAAGCATTCGGATAAAGCTCGAAGTGAGTATCGAACTCATTTGATTGCTTCCATTGATTGCATTCGATTTCTTTTAAAACAAGGGCTTGCTTTTTGGGGTAATGATGAATCTGAAGATTCATGCAATCCATGTAACTTCCTTGAGCTTTTACAATTCCTTGCTGATCATAATGAGAATATTAAAGCTGTTACCTTGAAAAATGCTCCTGATAACCTCAAATTGACATCTCCTGAGATTCAAAAAGCCATTGTTAAAGCTGTTGCAGTTGAGACTACTAATGCCATTATTCAAGAGATGGGTGATGCATTGTTTTCCATTTTGGTTGATGAATCTTGGGATATATCAATGAAAGAGCAAATGGCTGTAGTATTACGTTATGTGGATTCGAATGGACTTGTAGTTGAGCGGTTCATAGGAATTGAGCATGTTGCTAGTACTACTGCTCTTTCACTTAAAGCATCAGTGGAAACCTATTTTCAAGGCATGGATTAAGCATCTCTAGATTGCGTGGGCAAGGTTATGACGGAGCTAGTAATATGAAAGGTGAGATTAATGGTCTTAAAGCATTAATTATGAATGAGAATAGTTGTGCTTACTATATTCATTGTTTCTCTCACCAACTTCAATTAGCGTTAGTTGCTGTTGCAAGGAATCATGGTGATGTTGATACTCTTTTTAGTGTTGTTACTAACATTGTGAATGTTGTTGGGGCATCATCTAAACGTCGTGATATTCTTCAAGATAAACGAGCTATTGAGCTTATCCAAGCACTTAATGATGGTAGTCTTTCAAGTGGGCAAGGATTAAATCAAGAGACTACATTGAAACGTTGTGGTGAAACAAGGTAGGGTTCACATTTTGGTACTTTAGTGAGCATAATTCATATGTTTTCAGCGTTAATTGATGTACTTGAAATAGTTGCTGATGATGGAGCAAATGATAATAAAAAATATGAAGCAAAGACATTACTAATGTGGATGCAGTCGTTTGATATTGTGTTTACTCTTCATTTGATGAAAGATATAATGGGTGTCACAAATGAATTGTCACAAGCATTACAAAAAAGGGATCAAGATATTGTGAATGCAATGATGTTGGTTAGATTGTGCAAACAATGGTTGCAAACAATGAGAGAAAGTGGGTGGGATTCTTTGCTTGATTAAGTTACTTTTTTTTGTGTCAAGCATCGTGTTCATGTTGCAAAGATGAAGGATGTGTATCTAAATCCAAGGCGATCACAACACAAAACTCAAGAAATCACGAATTTGCATCACTATCGTGTTGAGCTATTTTATTCCATTTTAGATATGCAACTTCAAGAGTTGAATAATTGTTTTAATGAGGCTAACACTGAGTTACTTCTTTGTGTGGCATGTCTATATCCAGATGAATCATTTTTTGCTTTTGATAAGAAAAAACTTATACGTTTTGCACACTTTTATCCTAAAGAATTCTCTACAATAGACCTTATGGCACTTGAGTTTCAACTTGATACTTATATTATGGATATGCATTCTAGTGTTGAGTTTTCAGGATTGAAAGGGATTAGTGATTTTGCAAGGCGTATGGTTGAAACTAAAAGAGATAAGGTAAATCCACTAGTTTACATGCTTGTGACTTTGGCTTTGATTCTACCTGTTGCTACAGCTACTGTGGAGAGGGTATTTTCAGCTATGAATATTGTGAAGAACCGATTACGAAATCGGATGAATGACCAATGGATGAATGATAGTTTGATTGTATATATAGAGAAAGATATAGCTAGTAGTATTGACAATGAAATCATTGTACAATGCTTTCAAAATATGAAAAAGCGTCGTGGACAGTTATAGATCAATAAATATTTTATGAACTTTTATCAAGTATTCATGTTTATTACTTGAGAAAAAATTTTATACCTATTGCTCTTTAATTTATTGCCCCTCCTTGGTGAAATTTCTGGCTCCGTCCTGCTTGCCATCCACCATCCAACATAAGCTCTCTTTCTTTAAAACTTGTTTTCCCTTTAAATTCATTTTCCAATTGATTGTTCCTTCTTTCTTTTTAGAAATTGAAGCAAATAGCATATGGAGCAACAGTTTGAGACTTCATGATCACCCAAGTTATAAGCTTTCCATCTTTATTATTCATTTTGGGATGTTTCGACATCTAGGGTTTCTCAAATTTTGGTGATTCATGATGTTGGTGTTGGCTTTTTAGTCTTTATTTGGTTGGCGCAAAATGTTTATAATCATCGTAGATTTCCTCGATGTGCATGTTAAAAAATGAGAACTAACAATAAGAGGAAATTATATGTGTGTGTGTTTGTGTGTGTGTGTGTGTGTGTGTGTATGTACATATTTAGCAAAGATACTATATTAAATATGTAGTACTATATATCCTCAAATTTAATTTCAGATATGTTATGTCAATTTAAAGTTACCATATCATATAACAAATTATCACACTTTTTACTTACCAATAATGAAGAAAATCTACAACATTTGGGATATAAATTTGATATAAAAATTTGGAATATTTAGAATTTTAATACTATTGAGTGAAGTACACAATGCATTATCTCCACAATCTAGATTCTATTTTGATCTTGTTTTCAAATCAAATATACCATGTAGAGTTAGTTAATGAAATTGATATTAAAGAAGAGAAAGAAAAAAATAAATTTTAGTTAAATATAAAAATAAATTTATATCTAATAAAATCTTTGAATGTGCATGTAAGTAAAATAAGAGGGAAATTTGAAAAAGAAAATTATCTTTTAGATAACATTTTAATAAATAGTATTTCTCTTCAAAATTTGGATGCTTTAGCCTATTTTCTATTTAAATATCTAACCTATCTATGAATATAATATTCGATAACTATATATATTGTTTGAAAGTATCTACTATTGTTCATTAATTTAATATATTATTAGATGCTTGTATACCATTTTTGAGCAAACTAAGGGGGAATTGTTTTTCTGTCTGAAATCTGAATAAGTCTGAATTAAACTAAAATCTAAATAGGTCAAAATACAAAAATCTAAATGAGATGTTTATTTTTTTATTTTAACATCTGAATCAAAATGTCTGAAAATTAATAGTTTTGTGTGCGCGCACACACACACACAAAAACACACACATATGTATATTATTTTCACTTATGATTTGATTTTACATAGTGAAAGTATTTGCAATTTGTTATGATTTTAATGTACTTAAATGTCTATAATTAAGAAAGAAGATAGCTTTTTTAAAAAAGAATTTGATATATAAATAAGTTAAATATATAGAGATTCATAATGTATAATTAGAAATAAATAATAATAGTCCAAAATTAAAATATTCGGCTATATAAAAATTCATCATAAATGAATTTTTATAAAGGCATTTAAGAAAATTAAAAGAGTAATAAATGATTCAGACATTTGCATTCGATAAAAGTTAAAATTTTTAGCTTTTTTCATTCAGATAAAAATGTCTTAGATTAAGTTTTAAGTAAAACAAAATAATCATTTTAAAAAGATATAAAGTCTGAGAATAAGTTAAATTTCAGACTTCATACTAAAAAACGATAAGCCCCTAAATCAATAGGTAGATACCTTATTGAGCAACATGAAACTTAATTAAATATTGCTTAAGAAAATTATTTGTTATTCTGTAAAAGGTTTCTCAAGATTTGATTTTTTTTTTAAGATAAAATTATGAGAGGATTTTTATTTATGTGTATATACCTTTCTCTAGAGAAACCTGTAAGGCTAGAGGCAATGAACACATCGACATCAACAATGCAATCGATCTAGAAGCTCGTGATCCAATAACCATAATAGGGTTGATCTAGAAGGTCTAGCATTGATTAATTGGCAGCAATGCTAAATAATTGATCACTTTGTCATTTCAATTATTCCTTTAATTACGCGGTAAGGATATCTTTTGTACGAGTCTTTCTACAAAGAGAGTGTCCTACCTCTGGGATAATACCCGCCAGCCAAGCATAGAGCGTGTGAACAGCACACATGTTGATGTGTCACTTACGTGACACTCTGTGATTGGTTGGGGGTATTACCACGTATGACAGACTCTTTCCGTTTTACAATATAGCAAGTGTGATGATAGCAATATTTAAAAAAAAAATTGTAAAAAATTTATAAATGAACAAAAAACATTGTTAAGAAAAAGGAGTACATTTTGAAAGATATTTTAAATATCTAATTTTTTTCAAATATATATAATTTAAATATCTTAAAATAATTTAGTATAATAATCAATAAATTAAATAATCTTCTTGAGCATTACATCCTTCTAACTAGCCTTAATTCTATTCTTAAACAGGAAATCGATTTAGAAAAAAATAATTAATTATAGCTTATCAATTTCGGTGGGGTTATTTGTATTCAAATTAACTTTGAACACAACTTTTACAAGCAAATTTTATTATTAAAAATATCCGCATAGTAATTTATCAATAAAATATTTCGCTTAAGTGGAGTATGGCATAATACGGAAATATTGAAACTTGTACAACCAAATATCGAAACGTCATAACTTCTTCATAAGTTGTCCATTTCGGATGCATAATATGCGTTTCGAAGTCTTATTTAACGATGTCATGTCTACATTCCTTCAATTTTTACCCATCATTGTCTACATTTAAGTTACCTTTAATCAAAATTTATCATGAATTTATAAAATTAAAATCTAGTTGAATTTTAAGAAAAGAAATCACTCCATTTTAAGATTCTAACCGCACATTATTTGTTGGCAATGTTGTAGATCATTCCCAAAAAAAACTTCCTACGCAAAGGAAATATATGCTTATCGGAATTTTCATCTTGCTGCCAACAAATTGTATCCTTATCCCGTTAAACTAGAATAAAATTTGAATGAGTTTTATATGTATGGGTCATAACTCCCTCATATAGTTTCATTTTTTTCTTCTCTGAAAAAGAAAAAAAAAATCAAAAGAGAAAGATTTATGGACTAGAACCAGTCAAGTTGAAATTGTATTATTCCAAATCTTCGTTAGTATCAAAATTTTCAATACAGCATTAGGATAATATATCAAGTACATATCGCAATATCATGTCACTTAGAGTATATACGTCATTTCATCCTCTACAAATAGTGTTATGAATTCAACTTTTGACAAACTTTTTTGATTTGATTTTCAGGGGTCATTGTTTTTAATAATGGAGATCCTCTTAATTTCTGAGAAATTGTTAACATACATTTAGACATCTAGAAGGTCCGCCCACATGTCACTTTAATTATTTTAACATCTAACACTAAAACTAGAGAGCCATCAAGTAATGGTTTCAAAATATTATTTTCATTCGTGTCAAATCTCAAGCAACAGATTCTCTTACGGTCTCTTTAATTTCTACTATAAATTACGATCAGCTATAGCTCTCTTTAACTCTATTTCAACACAAACATTTATCAATTAAGAGTCTTTAATTTTCCAATTGAAATGGACTCAACTGTCAAGTCCCTTGCACTTTCCATTGCCTTGGTAGCACTAGTAATCTTGGCATGGAATGGAATGTACTGAACTGGGCATGGTCGAGGCCGAAGATGCTGGAGAAACACCTCGGAAAGCAAGCTCACAGGCAAACATTACAGGTTTCTCTATGGAGACTTGAAAGAGAACTCCATCATGATAAAACAAGCAACATCCTGACCCAGCAACATCCAGACCCGAAAACTCATTTCTTTTGCTTACACGGGCAGAAGATTTTGTATGTTACAACCGTACCAATTCTTTCAGTTTTCAGTGCGGGACAAAGGCGTAGGAAACTGTATGCTGTAGCGTGTCGACGGTTTAGATCAATGATGCGGATCGGGGTGATTTACAACCTGGACAAATCTTAGGCATTCGTGTTTTGGACATTGATTTAAAAGACAAAAAGTAGTCCAATTTATGTTACTTTCTTTTGCCCCCAATGAAGCTTTTTATCGTTGAATAAGGGAGCCTTTGGAAATAAGAATGATTTCCTGGTCTCAGCTTTTTGAGAAGCAAGATTGTATAGTCACTGAAACATACCTTCGCTGAGTTGCAAATCATATGGGCTACTACAATAGGCATTCGTGCTGCCAACAGATCGCATTGCATTATCACTCAAAACAGCTATTATATTTGCCCACAATCAAGGACTCCACATGCGAATCATATTTACAGGATTAACGGGAAAATAAATACATAAAACTCATGGTAAGTTCAACCTTTTTGAGGCTACCAATCCATGGAAATTTGCCGATTTTTGAAAAACAAAGCGAGAAATGCATGATTTCAGTGTTGCTCTACACAGAAATCAATAGCCTGTGAAATTTATCAGACGCTTCTTTTCCTGCTAAGTGCTAGAAACTATGAAAACGGTTCTAGTTCACCAAGCAATATCAACACATTTCCTTTTAGACAGATTATCATCAGAAGCATGATGTTTAATAACTATCACTAACAATTATTTAAATGAAATGATTGAATTATTTAAACTACTCTGTTTTATTTTACCCAGAAATGATGTAACATATGCGCTAGTTAGAAATACCATATATAGTTATGCCATTCAGAGCACTAGAATAGAGGACATACTAGAAATCCAACAAGAAATACTTACTGAAAGTTCACAACAAGACAGATGATTTAAAGTTCAACAGAATTGTTGTGATTCGGAAAAAAAAATAATATATATATAAACTAAAGAGAAACAAACTACAAGGAGATTCTTATGGAGCTATTTTCAAGTTATCAAAATTTCACATTGATTTTCCATGTACCTTGAACAATGGGGTGCTTGGTTACCTGTGTGGTCTTCAGTTTTAGAAACAAACTACAAGGACTTCTTATGAAGTTATTTTCTCATCCCTCAGAATTTCACATACGTTGTCCATGTACCTTGAACACTAGGGTGCTTGGTCACATGTCTAGTCCTCAGTTTTACCCAACTTTCTTCCCAATGCACTCCTTCGCTTGGTTGCTTCAACAAGATTGTCTTCAGCAATCATATTCTTCACACATAATACCCCCTCATTTTAGTTCCCTGTGCATGTGGTAATGGAAAAACTTATAACTGAGAGCAGAGTTCAAGACACAAACATATATGGACCCACATATGTTCATGTGTGTGTGTGTGTGTGTGTGTGTTTTTTTGGTGGTGCAGTGGGTTTGGGTGGGGTGTGGGGGAAGAGAGAGGGAGCACTTACTGTTTAATGCCTTCAAATGTGGATGCTGACGACGGATAAGTTCAGTAACCACCTCTGGATTACTCTCATTAAATTTTGGCACATTAGACTCCATAAATGCCCTGCCTCAACATAAGAGAAAGTTAATCAGTAACACGAGTATAGAAAAACGATATCACTAGATTTCAAACATTCTACAACTATCTTTAAGCAACAAAAAGATAGGTTTCGACATTACACAGATTAAATTGGCTCGCCATGCAGCAGGAGAATAAAAAAGAAAAGGAACAAGGAAAGGGAGATAAACCAGCACATCCAAGTTATGGCCAAACCAAAATTAAATAAATATAATGCTTTCCTTAGCTACAATGATATTACACAAATAATTAATATGAAACTGTCTTGCCAACTTTTGGCCCAAAAATTCATGAGTAATTCGACATAATATAACACCATTACTGAAATGAGTGCCTTTTTACCTGAAACATACCAAAGAAATTGGACAGGGATGATAACTAATAACACATTAAGCATTTCAAAACATAAGTTGCAAAAAAAAATGTGTGCATGCTGCCCAGTCCGGAAGCACTAATTCACTTTTCATCATCTTTTTCACTTCTTTCATGAATAAGTAGGTGCTTCACAAAACGCTTACTGTTCAACAATACACAGAAACATGGTTTCAAATCATACCCGATGCTCCTACTACTTCCTCCCCAATCACAATAGCTCACAATCAGCTTTTGAAGTTGTCACACCTCCCAAGGCCATCTGAACCACAAAACATTTTCATTAATGAGAAATATCAGTAAGTCAAGAATAGAAGTTACTCATTGCACCAACAAATATACTTTACGAGCATGGAAATTAACTGGGCCTCTTAGGTTGCCACAAGATAGACTATTAAAAATGAGTGCTGGAATTTCTTAAATATGCACACTTCCATAAGAATTTAATCAAATACACCATTCTTACAATCTTGGTATGTAGTTGTTTTACAGCAAGTTTAACATAGTGGCGGTGTGGTAGTGGTGGGTATGGTGGGTTTGGGTGGGGTGTGGGCGAAGAGAGAGGGAGCACTTACTGTCTAATGCCTTCAAATGTGGATGCTGACGACGGATAAGTTCAGTAACCACCTCTGGATTACTCTCTTTAAATTTTGGCACATAAGACTCCATAATTGCCCTGCCTCAATAATAAGAGAAAGTTAATCAGTAACACGAGTATAGAAAAATGATATCACTAGATTTCAAACATTCTACAACTATCTTTGAGCAACAAAAAGATAGGTTTCGACATTACACAGATTAGATTAGCTCGCCATGCAGCAGGAGAATAAAAAAGAAAGGAACAAGGAAAGGGAGATAAACCAGCACATTCAAGTTATGGCCAAACCAAAATTAAATAAATATAATGCTTTCCTTAGCTACAATGATATTACACAAATAATTAATATGAAACTGTCTTGCCAACTTTTGGCCCAAAAATTCATGAGGAATTCGACATAATATAACACCATTACTGAAATGAGTGACCTTTTACCCGAAACATACCAAAGAAATTGGACAGGAATGATAACTAATAACACATTAAGCATTTCAAAACATGAGTCGCAAAAAAAAAAAAAGTGTGCATGCTGCCCAGTCAGGAAGCACTACTTCACTTTTCATCATCTTTTTCACTTCTTTCATGAATAAGTAGGTGCTTCACAAAACACTTACTGTTCAACAATACACAGAAACATGGTTTCAAATCATACCCGATGCTCCTACTACTTCCTCCCCAATCACAATAGCTCACAATCAGCTTTTGAAGTTGCCACACACCTCCCAAGGCCATCTGAACCACAAAACATTTTCATTAATGAGAAATATCAGTAAGTCAAGAATAAAAGTTACTCATTGCACCAACAAATATACTTTACGAGCATGGAAATCAACTGGGCCTCTTAAGTTGCCACAAGATAGAATATTAAAAATGAGTGTTGGAATTTCTTATATATGCACACTTCCATAAGAATTCAATCAAAACAAAATAATCAAATACACCATTCTTACAATCTTGGTATGTAGTTGTTTTACAGCAAGTTTAACATAGGGGCTACCCTGGATGTATCCATCCCCGGATTTGTTCGTAGTTTCAATACATAATAGAAGCTCCAGAGATCATAATTAACTCACAAAATTATAACTAAGAAAAACAACGAACTAATTAAGTTCATACTAATATATATTGCGTGTATGTATGTGTGTATATATATATATAAATCTCTAATGCATAGAAATGCTTATCTACGTTATGGCAATTATAAAGTTATGGTCAAAATTTTTATATGTTTAATAATTAAATTAAGTTGTTTATCGTTCTTCTTCCACATGCAGCTTGCTAGTAGTACCATACATGCAAGGAAGGAGCCTGGAGAATATTGGAAAGGCGTAATGAAAGATCAACCCATGCCAAAATCACTCAAATAATTATGAAGATGCCCAAAAGAAATACAGCATTGTGTACAATTAATCCTCTGGGAAGCAACTAAATCACCATCCACTCGGGATAGGCTCTATTGTTTGTAATAAGCATTATGTAATGTTTTAATTTCTTTGTTTAGGATATAGCAATCACTCACCAGGACTGTCAATATGGTTTTTAAAAGACTGCTATCAATGCATCAGTGTTTAATGTGAAAAGCATATGGAAAAATACAGGCAGGCTAGCTTTCATTTAATATCCCTTTTAACTTTTACACGTTGATTTCTTGTGAAATTCAATGATTCTCAGACAATCAATCTTGAAAAAACAAGAATTTGACTATTTTTATAAAATCATTACTTCCTCAGAATTATGTTAACTAAACAAAGTTTGACTCCAAATATACTAATTCAAGTTTTTATTTTTTTGTCTACTCTAAGTACAAGAATATTGAAACAAAAAAATCTTTTTTGTTTCCTCTAAAGTTTCCCCTAAAGTTTCAGTTTTTTCACATAAGCCTTTCTTATTTTTATCTCAATGCAAAAATATTAAACAAAAAAAAAAAGGTGCATCCTAGACAGATCAAAAGCACAATTTCAATGAGTTATCAAAATGTGATAAAACAGAGATGTTACTAAAAAGTATATAAAATTGGGAAAAAAAGAAAAAAAGAAACTCTTGTTATGGCCTTTCAACTTCAACTAGACACAGTAAACAATAATTCCCTCCTAATTGTTTGATTAATACATGATTATGACATTAAAGGTTAAAAAATTAAAACCCTTTAATCTAACCATAAAGAGCAAACAACATCTAAACAAAATCAATCCACTTATCTCAATTTAACAGCCCGAAATATTGGATTTAAACAAAAATAAGAGGTCTTATAACGCAAAGAAAAACTGAGAACTAACAATAAGAGAAAATCTATGATTGATTATAAATAGCCTACTTCAACTAGGGCTGGCAATGGGGCAGGGCAGGTCTGGGGCAACAGTATCCAGCCCTGCCTTGCCGCATTTCCCTTTAGTTTTTAACCATCATAAACAATATATATCTATTCAAACTAAAATAAAATATGCAAAATTAAAATAAAATTAAGGAAAGGAATTCATATATATTCTTTCTCTATTCATATATCACAAAAATCTAAGCTTATTACACCAATCTCCTTCCATAAAACATAACACACCTATACCTGCGATACACATGCAAATAAATCATACACTAAAAACAAGAAATACTTAAATACTTAAATTTAACAATTATAAAATAAAACAACAACAATCGATCTATATCATGTAGCAATACACCCATTACCATCATCACTTCGACGAAATGAACATTAATTGAAGCACTTAATCGTCTAAGAAATGAAAAAACACCTGGCAACCATTGAAATGAAATTACAAGCATCACTCAGCGCACGCGCTCACTGAAATCACACCAGAATTACTTTAAGCAAATACACAATCAAACAACAGCATTTTGAACTTTCTAAAACCTTGACTATCAATCACTATATACTGAACTTCCAAAAAATCTATCAGGAAACATTAAAATTACATGCATTGCAAACCCATTTCACCTAAAAACAACTAAAGTCCGATTTAATCATTTCGAACTAAGACTAAAAATGGAAACTTTACAAGCACTTACGAAGACTTTGGAGTGGAGTGGAGGAGGGAAGGCGAGCCACGAGTGAGGATGGTGAAGGCGCCAGTAACAAGAGGAAGAGGATGTGGAGGAAGTGCTGGCGACGGTGGGGGAGGGCCTGGCGCTTGGCGACGGTGGAGTGGAGTGGAGGAGGGAAGGGAAGCGGCGAGTGCGCAGGTCTAGGCGAGCCACGAGTGCGGATGGTTGACGCGGCCATTACAGAGGAAGAGCCGCCGCCGGTCGAGGAGGGCCTGGCGAGTGGCCAAGGCGGAGTGGGGTGGAGTAGCCGAGGAGGGAAGAGTTGCCAAGGATAGGGATTTAGGTTTAGTTGAATGCTGGTGGATGGTGGGCTTTTTTATTTATATAGTTTGTGAAATTCAAAGGAGATCCCTGTCTATTCAAACTTATTAAAATCATCCCTGATGAAAATGACTTTATACTGAATATTTTGTTGTTAGTACATTATATTTAGAAGACAATGTAGTATTAAATTAATCAATTATCAAGTTCATAATGTTCATTATAATAAAGATAAATTTTCCACTAGAAATCAATTGTCATTGAATAATAATGAATCAATTTAATTATGTTAAACTAATTCATTCCAATTTAAGATGATATAATATAAAGTTAACCACTAAATTACTTGTCAATTAAATTATATATAGCACTACTTAATTTTATATATAAATGATTAACTCTCTTCATATTATAATAATAGTCAATTATTAAATCAAATTATTATTTTATTATGCTAAATATAAGGTTAATAAATTAATTTTTTTCCATGTAAAATTCTGTCAGAAGTCACTATTATTAAAAACTTCTATGTGCAGTTTGATTGAACCTAACCATATATAATTACCTTAATTGAAGCAATTAATACTTATCTAAACATAATAAATTATCAAGTCATTTGATTAATTTGTGCATAAAATTGAGATTAGAATGAAAATTACCATTAATAATTACTACATTTTGAGTACATGATATTGGAAGTTAATATAATAATTCTAATATTAAATAAGATAATTTTTTGTCCAATATTTTATTAATATTTGACAATCTAATAACTATTATCTAAGCTATTTAGTTTCACAATTACTAATGAAATTAATATATTTCAATTTAAAATTAACTGTTTTTCATAATAGTTTTAATTAATATCTAATACACTTAAATAAAAAAAAAAACAACACATATTAAAAAAAACCACACCAAGTTTCATATCATCCCAAGCTAGAAAGTTAAAAAAATTTAATTTAATTAAGAATTAATATAGTTGAATGAAAATAAATACATATTAAAAAAATCCATTAAACAAGTTTCACCTCATGTAATTTGATTGACTTGTAATTAATTTAATGTAATATAATCTTAGATAGGAAAGAATTAATTAATTAACCCTATGTCTAGAGTAGAACAACACTACTCTTACAACCTTTCTATAAAAATTTATGTATATAAATTGATGTAGTATTATTTATTTATTTACACATCATTGTTTTTCATAAATGAGTATATTTTATATATTTATTATTTCTATCACCTCATGATGCATCAGTTTGTATACAAGAGTTTGTAAAATTAACATTACTCAATAATCAATTATGTGATATAATAATGAAATATTATCACAATAAAAGGTTATTCTTTGATTGGAAGGGATTAACTAGAAGGAATTAGTTTAATTATTACCATAATAATGAATATCACTAATTACCATAATAAATATTAATTAGAGGAAATTAATCTATCATTTATTACAATAATACTATACATCCCAACTTTGTATCCCAAATAAGATGGTAGCTGACATGTCAACCCATATAAATTGCCATATCATACATTTTTTAATTAATCAATTAATACTTCTTTGTACCTAATTTATATGAGTTGACATGTGAGCTTCATCTGAGTTGGGATATATAACATTACTCATATAATAAATTTAAATAATTAAGAATTTATTAACAAATTAAGAGGGCTACAAATTCATTTAAAGCTATTAAACATAATTGATTGTGAAGTATATTGCACTCCTAGATTTATGAGTTGTGAAATATGAGTTTTTATTTATTTATTGTTTGCCATATGTAATTATATATGGTAAACAATTAATATATATTTCTTTTTCATAAATTGGTCAAATAATGCAGTTTTTTATTACAATGTTACTCATATTTAATTTAATTTGACAAAAGTAACTTTGCAACATTAAAAAAATACATCTAAAAAAGAAAATAAAGGAAATATTGAAATTAATTTTTTTTTCAAAGTTTATATATATTACTTAACTTATTTATTTATACACATATTAATAGCAACAAAAATTAAATTTTAATGCGTATAATAGACTCGTCTTGATAGTTTAACTATAATTATTTAGTTTTGGAAAAATTCACAAAATGACCCAAATTAAAGGTTCTCACTGGAAAATGACCCACTTTCCAAATACTTTCATGCGATGACCTTTTTGAGTGAGATATGACCTCTATACCCCTAACAATTCAACTAATTCATTTCCATTTCCTTTCCTTCAGAACCAATACTTATCATCAAATCTTTCCCATTTTCAAGTCTCTTCGGTGACGCATACGTGAATCGACCTTCACGATAAGGTTGTTGTAGGGGTTGGAAGGGGGTAGATCTTCATTTTGTTTTGGAATTTATTTATGGTTGTATGTTGTTTTTGGAGTGTTTGATGAATTATTTAAAGCTTGAGATGTGTAAAAATGGTGGTTTTAAAGTCGATGGATGAAGATAGACGATGACGAGTATCAGTCTAGTTTCATGCTTGATAAGTGTAGATGAACATATGTTGAGTGTCGGATTAAACGTAACTGACAGTTGAAGACAAGGGTTGTCGACTGTCTATTACAAGCAATCTGACACACAATTTCGGTTTCTCTGTTTGATTATGTGCTTGACACTGGACATCATATATTGAGTTCTGTCGATAATATAAATCTGACAGTATCTGACATTCTATTTCACTATCGGATGACGTCTGACAGTGTGCTAGACACTCGATAATGACAAAAAGCATTGTCAAGTTATCATCGTTCTCACCAAAGAGCCCGCATTTTCTCTGAAAAAAATTCTAGTTTTTTTTTTCATTAAACTACTTAGATCATTTTAACAGAGCTCAGTTCATTTTTTCTAAGTTAATATCATATTTTTTAGACAACAAACATGTGATAAACCGTGTATAAAATACCATGTGTTATGTAAAATAGTGTTTTGTAAAGAAGATTTTGCCCAAGAATGAAGAAGAAAGGAATAAAATATGTTGTTTGTCTTATTTAATGAAGAAAGGGCATTGAGGTACTTTCATGACATCAAAATTTCAAGAAGTGGGTCACTTTTCAAACAGGTCTTTTCTTTTAATTTAGGTTATTTTTTGAATTTTCCCTTTAGTTTTAATTCAAAGTAATATCAAGTTAATGAAGAAATATGCGTCATTTTCGGACAATAAATTAAAAAAGGGAAAGCGCCAAAATTTCAGGGAAAAAAAAATTGAAGACCAAAACCAGCGCCAAAATTCATTTGATGCAGCACCCTCTCTTTGAGCTTATAATAAATTTGAAATTAACATTTATAAATTCCTACACGTAACATGGATTGAATAAGGCTGAATGAATCCATTAGATTCGACAAATGACAAATTACCTAAGATTTGAAGAAGATGATGAATAACAAGTGGAGAACAAGCAAGATGTAAAAAGCAGAGCACAAATAAGTATTTTTTTTAATGCGCTAGGAAATACCATGACATGAAATAATACAACATGAAGTCAATTTTGGCATCAGTTGGACACCCAATTGCTCAAATATACTTGCGATTATTTTAAGGAAGAGGAGAGACTTTTTTTTTCTCCTTTAAGTAATCTTATGCTTGCGAAGTAATGTGGCAATCATTTTATAAGCCATAACACTTTTCGTATTAATTCAACATCCATATTGTCACATTAGTTCAACATCCATATGGCATTCATATATGAAGCCACACAACTTGGGATCCAAAGTGTAATTCATTTTTCAAATTATTTATTTGAAGCTAAGCAGCTGGGATTGGAGGTGCAGCTGGTAAATTGTTAGTGATAGAGTGCTGAAAACCCATATTATTTATGGGTTGACTTTCAACAAGTGGCCGAAAGTAACCCATGACAAAAAAAAAAAAAAAATTTAGCATCATTTAGATCTCACGATTCAAGAAAGATAAAAAGTTTGAATTACTGAGGATGCATCAACCCACTAATTCTTTTAAATGAAATAAAACTCAAGCTGTATTAAAGAGAAGTGAAAAAGGGAGATACAAAGTGGATCAGAAGACCACTGTTGACATCAACCCTCTAATTCTTCTTGTAAATGCTTTTTACGATTTCCAGCCATTAAATTTCATAGCCGACTATCTCTAAGGCTTGCAAGAACATTAGTTCCACAAGGTATTGGCAAAAGATTCACGAATGACCCAAGCAGTTATAAAATCGAAAAAATGACCCAAGCAGTGAAAGTTCTATCCATAATGTCCAGATAAAAATCGTGCATTCCAAACAAATAATCAAATAAAAGTAAATATCATTGAATGTCCTACAACTAAAACAAACAAAAGTCATGATTAAAAAGGAAGAAAAAAAATCAAATAAATCAAAGTTGACATCACAAAACCACTGTTTTTTTATTTTTTATTTTTTATATATTTAAGGCAATACAACCACCATATATTTTAGCGAAAAGCAAGGCTAATTGTCTTAATAGAGCTCAACATCCATGATCAAATTTGTAAGGATATCTATTAAGCATTAAAACGTGATAGATAAAAAAGCTTATTGAAGTATGCGAAAAATAATGATTAACACATAAAGTACAAGATAAACAATTATAAAATACATAAATAAAACAACGATAACTCTTTCTATGATGGTAAGCCAATATAATTCCTGAACTGGGAAGTGGTGACTAAGATCAATGAAGCATTGGAAGTAGTGCAAATCCACATCAATTCCAAAAAATGAATTACATCAAACTTCTAATGTTCCACTGAATAAATTCTGTTCACACATGCATTATATAAACATGTGGTAGTAAAAAATCTAGAGCTCCCAAATGCAACAAAGGCAAAATCAAACTGGTAAGAGTAGCTAATGATTTTGTTTAGTATTATTATTAATAATTATTTTGTTGTCCCATAATATGAATATGAGAATTGCCTCCAAGGATGATGATGATGATGATGTACTCTTTTTGTGTAAGTTTAATTTAGAAAGATAACAATTTATAAGAGAGAAACATTCATCAGATAGGATTGATAGTTTGACAATTCTAATATGGCTTCCATTTCTTTCCGAACGTTCAAATACGAAGGTAAACAAATAAATGACTCACACATGAACGTAATTAAGTGGTAGATTTGGTTTCTGCATGTCAATACTATCATCTATGACAATCTCCTAGTTTTTCAATTAATAATCATCAACCTGTTGTTGATGAGAATCTAATTTTGATTTGATTCTTTTTGTTGCTTCCTTTATATTTCAGAGATTGATTTTGAACTACAGCATTTTCAGATTGCCAATTTAATACTCCTTCTACTTGAATCATTTGCTCAAGTTGTTCATCTACTTTTCTTGAAGTTGTTCATCTACAGCAAATATTTAAAAATTTAATTATACGCATTACATACCATTATCGATCTATTTAATATAGGTTAAAAAAAAAAACAAACTATCACAATTACTTGTAGGTTAGGCCTATACTAGTATACATGCACTCCTAAATGTAAGTTTAAAGCCCCTTTTTAGTAAAAAATAAATTATTACCATGTTACCATTAAATAAAATAACAAAATCACCAATTTTCTATATTCTCTGTTCTAGATTTGCAAATCAGATTAGATATATTCTCTATGAAATTATATCTTGTTCACTTGTATACAAGTTTTTTAAGAAGTCATAAATGTAAAACCCCAACAAATTTAAAGCCATTAAACTAAAAGAAAATAAAAACTAAATAATGAGAGAAGATCAATGAACAACTAGGAAGATGATAGATGATAGTCAAATAAAAAGCAGTCGAGAATAAAAGTATATTGGAGATTTCCCAGTGCACTTAAATATATTTGATTTTGATTATGGACATATTCAACTTCTCTATTAGATTATGCAAAGAACGACAAAATGATTTGGATTAATGAAATGTAGGATGAGAACTAGTTAAAAGGTAATCCAGAAAAACAAGGGGATGTGTGAACTAAAATGTTATTTACTGAATTTTAACAAAGGATGTATTCAATAATGGGGTCCAAAAATTAGATTTTAGGGACATCGTTCTTACATATATAAACAAGAAAGGATTGCTTAATTGTATGATTCGTTATACCAAAAAAAAAAGTAAATTAATATACGAAATAATTATCTTTCCTTACATGTTATTTTAAGTGTTAATTAAAGAATTTGTGAATTATTTAGTTCATGGTATATAAAAGAAGATAATAATTTTAAATCAAGCAATTCATAACATGTTAAATTATAATTTTTGAAATATTAAAGCAAGTTTTTGTAAATATATATATATATATATATGCGCATAAGATTAGGCTCGTGTGTTTATTAAATCAGTAATACTAAATTTACAACTTTCATTCAATCTAAACTCTACAACTTGATGTAGTAGTTTATATAACAAAATCCTATTGGAAACGTAACAAAATCGTTCTTATCATGTTGACTATCACATTAGATTGTAAAATTTGAATTGTATAAAATTTGTACATCTGACACTACTCTTATTAAATTTGTGCTTTTTTTTTTTTTAACAGAACATAAAGCCAATGACACTCTTACATCGGGTAATCGAAGGAAAAACAACATTAAATAACTACAGGGCAAATCATAGTCTTAACATAATTTAAAAGAATAAAATTCCTCATGAGAGGCAACAACCCTGCTTGTCCCTCAATGGCTCCGTCCCTGGTCATCTAATAATTTTATAATTTTGTTATTCTAAAAGGAAAAATGATGTCACTACACATCGCCGTAAATGATTGTTGGTGGCATTGGCCATCTAATAACATCACCACTGCTGATCATTTTGACAATCGATGGCCAATCTATTCATCATAAATGGTTTTATCAGCGTATAATTTTGATGTTTAATTACAGGGCAAGCACCAAAAAGATTCAATGGCTAAAAGTTTTAATCTTTTTCTGAGAAAATTAAGAAGCCATCTTATATGAGGAAAAATTGAAAATAGCACTGGATATGGTAAGATCATCAATGCACGCCAAACATTTTGACATTAGTTGTGTCATGTGAAAAGTTTAATATATTTAATGTTATTATTTTAAATATATCATCTAAAGATAATTTAAGTTTATTGTGATGATAAATAATAAAAAATGTGTCCATATTGAATTATTGATATTTATAAGGGATAATTCCAATTTACCCCCTGAGGTTAGGCCTAAAGAAATTGAGGACCTCAGTTTTCTGAAATCTAAGATTGCCCCTTGAAGTTACTGTAGTACCGTTAGATTTAACGGAAAATGTATTAAATAGTAACTTAACGCTAATAAACAGTAGTATTTTCCATTAAATCTAACGGTTTAATGCATTTTTCGTTAAATCTAACGGTACTACAGTAACTTCAGGGGGCAATCTTAGATTTCAGAAAACTGAGGTCCTCAATTTATTTTAGGCCTAACCTCAGGGGAAAAATTAGAATTACCCCTATTTATAATCACAATATAAGACAAATTCGAAGTAAATTTTATCATACACTTATTTATGACATATATAAACAAACAGCCAGCTTTCATTTGAACCTATGCAATGTGTGATGGATGACATGGAATGGGTGTAAGCAACACATCATCTTTCCATCTAACAGTGACACCAAAGGACTCAGTCACGTCCACATCCTCAGGCAACAACATCGTGTTAGGAAATTTCCAATCGAAATGGTACACTAGTATTGCAAGAAGAAGCTCAACATTTGCGAGACCAAATGACATTCCTGGGCACATCCTCCTTCCAGCACCAAAGGGCATGTATCCAAAATTAGTCCCTTTATTTTCAATGGAACAATCAAGGAATCTCTCCGTATTAAAACTCCCCGGGTTACCCCGATATTTAGGATCTCGTCCAATTGCCCATTAACAAGAACTCTAGTTTTGATCGGTATGTTGAATCCATTAATCACACATTTTTCTCTATATTCTCTTGGAAGTAATAAAGCACCGGGAGGATGTAATCTCATAGTCTCTTTTATTGCTAGCTTTAAAATTTCATTTAATCAGTGGTGGTTTCATCAATCTTCCCCTTTCTGATAACAACTTCCCTCAATTCAGCTTGTGCCCTTTTCGTCAATCTTGGATTTTTCATCAGCTCGGACATTGTCCAATATATTACTGTAGACGATGTGTTGGTACCGGCAATGAGCATATCCTGAAAAATGGAACTTATACATGAATATATCTAAGAAAATAAAATGAAAACTAAATATTCAACATCCAATTGAAAGCTAATCTCACCATTTTGTTTTTCCATAATGCTTTCACTTGAGTCATGGGTTTGATTGGTTTTGATGAGTTAATATACAATTGGACAATAAATCCTATAATCTGCGCAACTAATTATAATAAATGGCATCAATATTAGTTAGATTGATTATAAAAAAAAGAAGTGAATTCCTTAATGTTTTCTAATCTGTTCAACTAATTACAATTATTGAACAACATTTTTCGGACAATCCTCAGTTTCATTTATTGTTAGGTTTCCATGGACAGCCCAAAACTCTACATTGGTATGATATTGTCCACTTTGGGCCTAAGCCCTCATGGATTTGCTTTTGTATTCTATCCAAAAGGCCTCATACCAATGAAATGCTTGTCCACATTTATATACTCATGATCTTTCCCATGTCTAGCCAATGATGTGAGACTTTGGTTGCACACCCAACAATCCCCCCCTCAAACAAAGGACCATACTATTTTGTATTTTTTTTTCTTTTTACCGAGCCTCCCCTAAAACGATCATCCATCCGTCTATTTTATATTTTTTTCTTTTTACCGAGCCTCCCCTGAAACGATCATCCTTCCGTCTTGCTTCTCGATGCAGGCCTCGAGAGCTTGCTCTATTGCGGCTAGATAGAGCTCAACCACGGATCCGGGGGCTCACCACCTTTTGTTTAGGTCTGAGAATTTTCATCACATATTCTCCTGGCTAAGTTTGGGCCCGGGTTTTGATACCACTGTTAGGAGATCGAATACTCCCACCACAGCTCAAATAAAAGACAAGAAACAAATTGTTATATTAGAAATGACAATTTGGGTGGCACTGCCTTCCACAATAAATAAAATAGACAACTTGGGCGGCTCAGCCTTACCACAGTAAATAAATTAAAGGCAATAAAGAAAATAAAGGCACAAATATTTAACGTGGTAAAACCCTCAATTTGAGGGAAACCTCCACGGGATAAGACCGAAAATATTTCACTATAAAGAAAAATGTTATAATCTTTCTCACAATGAGAATGGAGGAGATTACAAGAGAGGAAGAAGAGAAAAGCTTAGTACATAAGCTTGGTACACTTGTAAGGGGAGGAGGAGGCTTTATCATATAGCCTAGCCTCCCCCTCTTACACTTTGTTTCCCACCAATGTGGGATTGTGTGAAAGGCAAAAATGCCTTCACACCTTACACTTCACATTCTCCCACTTGAAGGCATTTTTCCTTTCAGCCTTCTCTCTATACATGCTGCTCACGTCTCTAACAGGTCGTAAGACGTTCTACACCAGATGAACTTGTTAGCATTGATTGGTTTGGTTAATGCATCTGCTATGTTGTCCTTCGTGTGGATTTTCTGTATATCCACTATTCCATCTTCCACTACTTCTCGTACATAATGATATTGAACTCCTATGTGCTTCGTTCTTGAATGAAAGGCTGGATTCCTTACGATATGTAAGGCACTATAACTGTCACAAAATAAGGAAATCTTCTCTTGTTTGTGCCCGAGTTCCTCCAATAACCTTTTGATCCAAATAGCTTCCTCGCAAGCTTGTGTAGCTGCCATATACTCTGCTTCTATTGTAGATAGAGCCACAATAGTTTGTAGTTTGGATATCCAGCTCACAGCACCTCCTGTTAGTGTAAACACATAGCCCGTAGTGGACTTCCTTTTGTCAAGATCTCCTGCAAAATCTGAATCAACATAGCCCTTAACAATGAACTCTGATCCTCCATAGCATAGTGCAGCATTAGAGGTTCCTTTGATGTATCTAAAGATCCTCTTAACAGAATTCCAATGCTCTCTCCCCGGATTAGCCATGAATCTACTGACCGCTCCCACTGCTTGTGCAATGTCTGGTCTTGTACAAATCATAGTATAATTAGGCTCCCTACTGTTGATGCATACGGTACTCGAGACATTTCTATCCTCTCCGCTTCATTACTAGGACTCATACTTGAGGATAATTTGTGATTAACAAGAAATAGGGTAGAAATTGGCTTACAATCTTGCATGTTGAAGTGGCGCAAGATTTTCTTCAAGTAGTTCTTTTAAGATAGCCAAATCTTCCTGTTTTTTCTATCTCGGTGAATTTGCATCCCTAGAATCTTGTTTGCCGGTCCTAAATCCTTCATTTCAAATCCCCTAGCCAATTGTGCCTTTAATTCTTGGACCTGATCTTTGTTAGTGCCTGTTACCAACATATCGTCCACGTACAATAGCAAAATGATAAAGTCTTCCTCAAACCTCTTGTAATACGTACAATGATCTGAACTGAGTCTGTTTTACCCAAGGCTGATGATGAATGAATCAAATCTCTTGTACCAACGCCTTAGCGCCTGTTTTAAGCCGTACAGAGATTTGGTCAATCTGCAAACCATGTTCTCTTTTCCTTCTTTAACGAAACCTTCCAGTTGGAGCATATAAATTTCTTCTTCAAGTTCTCCATGAAGAAACGCAGTTTTTACATCTAACTGCTCTAAGTGTAAGTCAAAAGTAGCACACATAGCCAAGACTGCTCGAATTATTGTAAGTCTTACCACAGGAGAGAATATCTCATTGAAATCAACTCCTTCTTTCTGAGCATATCCTTTGACCACCAGTCTAGCACGATACCGCTCCACTTGATCATTCCCATCATGTTTGATCTTGTAGACCCATTTGTTTCCGATGGCTTTTCTTCCATGTGGTAGTGGCACAAGATCCCATGTCTTGTTTTTGTCTAAAGCTTCCATCTCTTCATGCATTGCTGTCATCCATAGAGATGCATCAGAACCTTTTATAGCCTCTTGAAAGGTTGAAGGCTCCCCATCTTCTGTTAGGAGACAGTATGCAACATTGCTCGCCATCACATATTCTGAGTGCCAAGAAGGTTCCCTTCTTTCTCGAGTTGATCGACGGACTTCAGATGCTTCAGACTCGACTGGTTCATGATCATCGTCATCTGGTATTGCTTCAGAAGAAACTGTTTCTTCCTGTATTGATACAGTCTCAACATTTTTCTTTATGCTATCACTTTCTTCACATTTAAACATGTCTTCTATAAAGACAACATCCCTGCTGATGATAATCTTATGGGCAGTAGGATCTTATAAGCGATACCTCTTTACTCCATCAGCATATCCCAAGAAGATACATTTTTTGGATTTTGGATCCAGCTTTGTTCTTTCTTGGTCATGATACATCACATAAGCAGGACATCCGAAAATATGAAGGGAGGAATAATCAGTTGGTTTACCGGTCCACATCTCCATAGGTGTCTTCATCTCAATTGTTGTTGATGGAGACATATTTATCAAGTAACAGGCTGTAGTGGCTGCTTCTGCCTAAAATGTCTTAGGTAGACCCGTAGTCCTTAGTAACGCTCTCATTCTTTCTACGAGAGTTTTATTTGTCCGCTCTGCTACTCCATTTTGTTGTGGTGTATAAGCAACTATCTTCTGCCATTTCACACATTCTTTACTACAAAAAACATCAAATTCCTTATTGCAGAATTCTCAAATATTATCTGTCCTCAAACACTTGATCATTTTTTCGATTCAAGTTCCACCTGTGCTTTGAAGGCTTTAAATACAGGAAATACATCTGACTTTTTCTTGATGACATATACCCAACATCTCCTAGAATAATCATCCACAAACAATACAAAGTAGTTTGCTCCTCTTAGGGACGTAACTGGTGATTCCCAAACATCAGAATGAATCAAGTCTAGAATGTTTTTACTCATAGCAATAGATCTGCTAAAACTCAGTCTACTCTGCTTGCTAATAACACAATGCTCACAGAATGGTAAACTTACAGTTTTGATTCCAGGAAGTAGTTTCGATCAGAGAGAATCTTCAAACCCTTTTCGGACATATGGCCAAGTCTTCGATGCCATATCATAGACAATTCTTCTTTAGAACTAGCAACCGCTGTTTCTGCCTCTTGAACCGTTTCTCCATGGAGCATATATAGGTTAGCAGCAATCTTTTCTGCCTTCATCACCACAAGTGTGCCTCTGACAACCTTTATAGTCCCATTTTTTGTATGGAACTCACATCTGAGGTCATCCAACTGTCCCATCGATAGCAAATTTTTCTTCAAGCCAGTCACATGTTGTACATCTTGGATAGTGCGAATCATACCATCAAACATTTTTACTTTGACGGTTCCAATACCAGCGATTTTTAAGACATGATCATCACCCATGTACACAGACCCTTCTGAGATAGGCTTATATTGATAGAACCAGTCTCTTCTAGAAGTCATATGCCATGTTGCTGCTGAATCAATTAACCATATATCAGCAAACCTTTTTCTGCCTTCCACAACTGTTGTTGCCTCGCTGCACAAGATTTCGCCATTCCCTGAAGTACTTGCTACACAACCCTGAGATCCTGACGACTCAGATTCTTTTCCTTTGCTGTTTCCCTCTCCATTCTTCTTAAGATGCCAACACTCGCTTTTCACGTGCCCTTGCTTTCCACAATGGTAGCATTTAATAAACTTCCTTCCTTTAGACTTTTCCCTGTTCTGATTGTGACTCCCATTGGAACCACATTCCCTTAATCTCCTTTTGTTGGCGGATAAAGCCTCTGCATGTTGAGAAGTCATTATTCTATCTTCCTTGTTTTTACGTCTGCTTTCTTCTTTTAAGACAGCAGCCGCAACATCATTAAAGACTAGAGATGACTTCATTGAACCATTTGCCAAGTTGAGGATGAGATTGTCATATGAATCAGGTAAACTCTGAAGTAGAAGCTCAGCACATTCCTTCTCTTCTATGTTATGCTCCATGGTTGAAAGCTGAGAGAATAACGTCTTCAAAGTGTTGATATGTTCAGTCATCGGAGTGGTTTCTGACATACGAAGAGTGTACAGCTTCCTTTTCAAGAAAATTTTGTTGTGTGGAGATTTGGCTTCATACAAGCTTGTAAAAGTATCCCAAATCTCCTTTACAGAGTTTAATTCTTGAATACTTGACAGCACTTCATCTGCAACTGCTAGATGTAGACTTGCCATCGCATCACCATCTATCTTCTCCCATTTATTTTCATCTTGAATATTTTCCAGTCTTCCATCAATTGCTTCAAGGCAATTTTCTTTTCTCAAGATAGCCTTTATTTTAATTTTCCATAGCCCAAAGTTGTTTCCATCGAACTTCTCTATCTTGAATTTGGCTGCCATTTGTCTTGTAGTGAACAGTACCGTATATGTGAACAGTACCCTTGAATAGTATCGTATACGTGAACAGTAATAGTATCCGTATACGTACACCACTGCTAAACAGTAACCAAGAATAGTAGTAAGTGCCGGTATGATTTAATATACACCAGGAAAGCTTTCAGGAAATACTGGAGGGATCACAAGCGGTCCCACTTAAAATCCAGTCTCCTTAGACTCTTATCGTCTTTTTGACAAAGCTTTCCTAGACATGTATATAACCATACAAGTAACCACTCACTGTCCTAACCCTTGGCTCTTCCTTCGCAACCTTGCTCTGAGACCACTTGTTGGGTTTCCATGGACAGCCCAAAACTCTACATTGGTATGATATTGTCCACTTTGGGCCTAAACCCTCATGGATTTGCTTTTGGATTCTACCCAAAAGGCCTCATACCAATGGAATGCTTGTCCACATTTATATACTCATGATCTTTCCCATGTCTATCCAATGATGTGGGACTTTGGTTGCATACCCAACATTTATGACACTCAAATGCTCAGCCACATGACATCTACTAGTATTTTATTAAAAAAAAAAAAAAGTACATTCAAATGATATCTAGTACTGAACCAAAATACCAATAATTTTACACAGAAAAAAAAAGTTTTTCACCCAAAAAACATACAGTAAGGCTACTTTGAAAACGACTAATTTTACGTGTGATAATCACCCTTTGAATTTTGTGGTCATTGGAATATTGATTCACAGTTACATAAACTGTTTGAATTTTTCTTATTACGCAAGGAATCCCTTTACGTTTATCTCCTTCTAAGCTCGAGTGTTGAAAGTAAGTGCAAGAAGTTAAAAAACTTACCAAGATTATAGCTTTGATGTTGTCGGTAGTTAAGGGAAATTCAAGATCACCTTGCTCTTGAAACTTCATCTTCTTTACCCTTTTCAGACTACAGCAACAATGTTTGATTCTGGCTCTTGTGTTCATTGATAATGGTCTCAAGAATTTTGTCAGTTTTTAGATTCAGCCTCTCTGCTTCAGACTTGACTCCACTGATCGCATGGAGCAATTCAATGGAAGGAAACATATCTGCAATATTAAAACCTGCAAGCAAATTCATAATATCATGGGCAGCTGAAATGAAAGATTCTTTATATTTGTTTCTGTTTCCAAAGGCTGCCCTTGAAATGATATCAGATATTGACTTGAAAACATTTTCGGAGCAATTAATTTAATGAGATTGGAAAACTCTTCTTTAATTGATCGGGATGATTGGACTCGTTTGATACTTAAAGAGCTCCAGTACGCAAAAATTTTCTTATTTGTCTCCAGTAATCACCATATGGCGAGAAGGCGATATCAGTACCATCAAAAGTCACGATACTTTCTCCTACACCACAGGGCCTTGACGCAAAGCTAAGGTCATGAGTTTTCATCACTCCTTTGGCGAGTTCCGGTGAAGAAACAAACAATGGTGGAAATTTCTCCAAGGTGTAGGTACATTAAGGGGCCATATTTCTTGGCTAAGTCTCTTAGTGTAAGATGGGGTAGAGGGCCAAAAAGCTGATGCAAATTACCAATGAAAGTTCATTCCCATAGCCCTGGAGGTAGCTTTAAATATTCGTTATTGGTTTTGGAGCTCTTCCCTATTGTAAACAATAGGAAGATAGATAGAAGAAAGGTGAGAAAGATTGAGGAGGAGAATACCACCTCCATGAGAAAGTAGGGGACTGAGGTTTAGGCTACGTTTGGTTTTGTTCTAGCTACCTCTTAAATGTTCTTTTTTTGGCGCCTTTGTGGTACTGTCTAATTTCTAAGGGCCTTTTAGAAATTAATAATATATTTACAGGTAGATGACATAATCTATTGCATTTTATCCACTGTCTCAATCACTAGTTAACGAGCCCTACTATAGGACGTCAAATCTATTAATACATCAAAAAACTTATATAAGAGTTGTAAATGAGTGAATAAAAATTATAATTAACTATATAAAATTTATAAGGTTATACTTATATAAAAGTTATAAACGAGTAAAATAAAAACTATACTAAAAATTTTTGTTTTATTTATTTACAACTTTTATATAAAATGATATATTAGTATATGGGATGTACCGTATCAAAATTCCTAGCTAACATTTGTCTCATTCATTTTGGGAGAAACTTTAAATTAAATGCATCAACAGCCGCTGGAATGTGTTGACTTATTTCGCATTTCCTAAACTTTTTACCATTTATGTTGAAAAATATCAAGGCGCCATAATTGTAGGTACCTAATTTACGTCAATAAGCCCCATGTGCTTTGAAAAAATAATTTTCAATCCTCTGTACTCTCCACAAATAACAATCAACCCGGATACTGAAGGCATCAATACGCATCTCTATTCTTTTATTCTCCACTTTCTCTAGAAATCTCGTCCCCCTCTCATTTCTCTCTTTTGTTTTCGTTTTCCTTTCCTTTTTCTTTTGTGTTTATATACAAAAGCTAAGGGGCTGGATTGGTTAATGTGGCCTAGGCTTATAGAAAAAATATAAGAGTAGGCTGGGCTTGCTTTAATAAAAGGAAGAATGGGCTTGGGTTATTAATTATGGGCTCAGCTAGTTTAGTAACTGTTGGTTGGACTATTACAAAACGGTGCCAACTTTCTATCTCGTTTTCTTTTCCTAGGACAACCAACTTGGCTAACGTGTGATGGAGAGATGGTTTTTTAAAAAATAAATAAATAAATGGAAAATTTCAATCTTGGCTTTCGTTGCTTATATTTGAAGCAAATTGGATCTTGCTTCAAAAACTAGTTTTGTGTTTGTTTACTGAGAAAGAAAGAGAAAAAACCCAAAAAAGAAAATTAAGGAACAATTTTGTAGAGAGTAAAATATACGTTAAAAGAATGTAAAATAGTGAAAAACTTTCCTTTGGGTATTTTCATCATTTTTCTTGGAGTTGTTGGAAGCTTAGAGTTTCATTAATTTAACAACATTACAGCCAATATATTTGTGAAAACAAAGAAAGTGAGTGAAGGAAACAAATTTTGCTCCACACGTACAAGACTAGATCAGCAGCCCCTCTTGATCTCCATGAATCTATAGTGGCCTAACAACTTTGGTTTGGCCTCCCTGTTGTTTGGATCCTCCATGGGCGGCGGGGTACGTACCTGTAAAGGCAACGCCCCAGTCAAAGTCTTTCGATGGATGTCCAGTAATCAGAATATGATAAACAGTAACAATCAGTAGGAAAGAGATCATAAACAAGCCAACAATTTCCTCTTTTTGAGAAGAATAGAGTTCAGAATGGTGGGAGCTCTCCCTGTAGATGTCGTATATCTTCTCCTTAGCCTCTCTTGAGCCCCTTACCACTTACCATCTGCATCTGATTTTTGGCTTCCTCCATTTTATTTTCTTTCCCCTTTTGGAATTTCTTCTCTTGGAAACTTAAGTCCTGCGATGCCATCACATCTCCCGCCCTCCATCTCTCCATTATCTCTTGTAGAAAAGCTTCATGTTTCCATTCTTAGCCAACTCCCTGCCTTTGCCAGTTGGTCTCTCCTTATACTACCTCTGGAATTTGAATTGCTTCGTCCCCAGCTTGTGTCTTTCATTGACTTCTTATTTTTGTCTTATTTTTGCAATGTAAATAGGTAATGAGCTAGGCTTCCAGAAGGCTCATTCCCTTGGATCTAAGGTGGGTTGGCTACAGTTACATTAGGTCTTAGGTTGGGCGTAGGCTTGGAGACCCAAAATCACCCCTTCCGTGAGATTCTAAAATTTTTCTGAGATCTTACTTAACGTGCATGGTATGATTTCTTTTATAGTAGATTCTTACTGTTGAGAGTTTGATAAAATAATATTTTCCTGACGAAATCCTTGTACCTTGATATTGATTAGATGTTCTATCTTCCATGTCTATTTGAAACACATCCTGCTTAGTGGATGAACAAAGCAAATTACAATTTGTTTTACTTGTCAATTTATATTGTGAACCTTGAAGGTTAATTATGCATTTTTAAATGGAAATATGATAATTTTACTTGAGATTGCTTTTATTAAATTCACTTAGTTGCTAAAAGTTATGAGACTATGACGCAAAAACAGAGAAAGGGAAAGAAAAATCTCTTGTTTGATAATATATACAAGAGTGGGCATATCTCTTCTTCTATTACTTATGTTTTCTCAGCAATCAAACAAATATGCAGCATGCTAATGGCCATAATCAATCTGTTTACTAGAAATAATTGATGTTCACTTAATTTGGATTTGATTTCTAGCTTTCATAAAGCCCAGTATCGAAGTGTAGTAGATTACATTGTTGAACTTCCATGATTTTCTTTGATATCTAAGGTTCATTTCCAGCCTTCCCAGTTTTTTCTTTCCTACTATGCTTGTATCTTAATTAGTCATAAAATTAAATAGAACTTTCTGAGGAGGAGGAGGAGAAGCACCTTAAATGCTAGTGTAGGTGCATCAATCTTGTATAGGGAAATGCGTTTTTGTGGACTATGTATAATCTAGAAGAACAACAAGCAACAGTAACCATGCTGGAAAACTTCAGTTCCAATATCAGAAATTGTTGAACTGTGATGCATATTTTAGAAACTAAAGTCGGTAGTTGTGAAAAAAAATCCAGAAACATGCAACCGAGATAAAGCTACAAGAACAATCCATGTAAGCCATGCAATTTTTATCTTCTTGGTGCAAGTTGCACATGGGAGCCAATAAGAAGCAAACCGACAATGAAAAAATAATTTTCTAAATATGTAAACCGACTTATATAACCGACTTTTGCATCTATAAATATAGCTCATGTCCTTCATTTTGTAGTATTGACTAGAAAATTAAATAACTAAGTTAGAGATCTAAGGTGCTCACATATACTAGCTAGAATGCCTAAGTCACATAAATTATATTGATTCACAATTAGTCAATACAATCAAACATTTTACTACATTGTCTATAGTCTTTTTTTACAACAGTGGTATTAGAGCCCGGTTCGGTTATTGTGGGGTGATAAATTATTTGTCATCATGGCCGAATCAAGTATCTCATCAATGCCAGTATCAGTACCAGTGTTCAATGGCGAAAACTTTGATTACTAGTGTATTAAGATGAGAATATTCTTTCAGTCTCAAGGATTATGGAGTATCATCCAAGACGGATTTGAAACTCCAAAAGATATTTCTAGTCTATCTGAAGTAGAGCAGAAAAAGTTAGAAAATCTACAGGAAAAAGATTCAAAGGCGCATTTTATTATTCAACAAGCATTATCAACAGATATATTTCCAAGAATTATTGAAGCTACAAGCGCCAAGCAAGCGTGGGATATCTTAAGAAGGATTTCCACGGGGATGAGCAGGTACGACTTTTTGTACTACAAACCCTTAGAAAAGATTTTGAGAATTCTAAAATGAAAGAATCTAAGACTGTTAGAGATTATTACTCTAAACTTAAGAAGATAGTAAACCAATTAAGAATTTATGAAGATAATACTAGTGATAAAAGAATTGTAGAGAAAATATTAGTTACTGTCACTTATAGATATGATTCAATGGTAACTTCTATTGAACAAGCAAAAGACATAACTAAACTTTCAGTGACAGAATTAATGGGCTCATTAAAAGCATATGAAAAAAGAAAGATGCATAAAAAAAATCATTAGAGAATGCATTTCAATCAAAATTTAATTTTCACTCGCCAAAGCTCAAATATGAGTCTAAAAAATCAAAAGAAATTTCTGGAGGAGGAGAAGGCTCTAGAAATAAAGAAAATAGAAAATACCCTCCTTGTGGCATATGTAAGAAAACAAGTCATTGGGAGAAAGATTGTTGGCATCGTGGCAACCACAATGCTACAATTGTAAAAATTTTGGGCATCTAGAAAAAGACTGTCGATTAAAAGCAAGTTATCAGGCCAACTATTCAGAAAATAAAGATACTAATGGCATACTGTTCTACGTCTGTCAAGCCGCATTAGAAAAAAAGAGCAACAAGTGGTATATTGACAGCGGATGTAGTAATCATATGACTGGTGATGAAAGTATTTTCTGTGATATTGATACTACAAATAAATCACAAGTCAGACTGGGTAATGGTGCTCTAGTAGAAGCCAAAGGCAAAAGGACAATTGCTGTGGAGACAAAGAAGGAAACAAAGTTCATCCAGAATGTTTTGTTAGCCCCTAGCTTGAAACAAAATTTGCTCAGTGTGGGCCAAATGATCAGAATGGTTACTCTCTACACTTTGAAGGTGATACATGCACAATTTATGATAAAAAGAATATAAGTTTGGTGATTGCTAAAGTAAAGATGGAGCAACGTAATTTCCCTCTCCAATAAAGATATGCTAGAGAAACAGTAATGAAGACACAACATGATGACTCATCATTGTGGCATTGAAGATTTAGTCATTTCAACTTTCATGGATTGCGAATTCTTCATCAGAAAAAGATGATGAAGGACCTACCTGATATCATAGAGATAGATGGCGTATGTGAAGCTTGTCTACTTGGGAAGCAACAACGTCAATCATTTCCATCTAGAAAGGCATGGAAAGCAAAGAAATTATTAGAACTAGTACATACTGATGTGTGCGGTCCAATGAGAACTGCTTCGCTCAATCAGAACAGGTACTTCATTTTATTCATTGACGATTATTCAAGAATGACAAAGGTCTACTTTCTTCGAGAAAGATCACAAGTCTTTGAGATCTTTAAGAAGTTTAAGGCCTATGTTGAAAATTGAAATGGTCACAAAATAAAAGCTCTAAGAAGTGACCGTGGTAAAGAGTACACCTCCAACCAATTCGACAAGTTTTGTAAGGAAGAAGGAGTGGAACATCAATTAACAGTTGGGTACACTTCTCAGCAAAACGATGTAACAGAAAGAAAGAATAGAACAGTGATGGAGATGGCTAGATCAATGCTAAAAGATAAAGGCCTACCAAACATATTTTGGGCAGAAGCAGTCTAGACTGTAGTCTATCTGCTTAACAGATGTCCAACAAAAGCTGTTCAAAATAAGACTCCAATTGAAGTATGGAGAGAATGTAAGCCATCAGCAAAACATCTCCAAGTTTTTGGTTGTATATGCTACGTCCACATTCCAAAGGAGAAACGAAGCAAGCTGGATGAAAAAACAGAAAAAGGAATGAAAAAACAGAAAAAGGAATATTCCTAGGCTATAGTACTCAATCCAAGGGCTACATAATCTACAGCCTCAAGTCCAAGAAATTAATTATCAGTCGAGATGTGGAATTTGATGAAAATACTGCATGGAACTAGGATGAAAAAAAAGTTGAAAAGAGAAATATCATAGTTCCATTTCGATCACTACCTCCACATCAACAACAAGCAGTAACTGAAGAATCAGATTCTGATACAAAAACTCCAACTGATTCTCCAATTTTAGAACATAAAGACTCCCCTCAACAAGAAGAATCGTCTCCAGAGACACCACCAAGGAAGGTGAGATCTATTGTTGATATTTATGAATCTTGTAACTTCATTACAATAGAGCTAGAAAGTTATGAAACAGCTTCAAAGCAAGAAGTGTGGGTGAAGGCTATGGAAGAAGAAATAAAGATGATCAAGAAAAAAAATACTTGGGAGTTGGTGGAGTATCCTAAAGATATAGAAATCATTGGAGTAAAATGGCTTTACAAGACAAAGCTCAACTCTGATGGCTTAATTCAAAAACACAAAGCAAGACTAGTTGCAAAAGGCTACTCAAAACAATATGGAGTCGATTACAATGAAACATTTGCTCTAGTTGCACGTTTAGACACAATTAGAGCCCTTATTGCACTAGCTGCTCAAAAGAAATGGAAGATTTATCAACTAGATGTGAATTCAGTATTCTTGAACGAATTCCTTGAAGAAGAGATCTATGTAGAACAACCTCAAGGATCTGTGATCCAAGGAAAAGTAAGTAAAGTTCTAAGGCTTAGGAAAGCATTGTATGGGTTGAAACAAGCTCCAAAAGCCTGGTATAGTAGAATTGATGAGTACTTCACAAAACAAGGATCTAAGAGGAGCAAAAGTGAACCGACTCTCTACACAAAAATAGAAGATCACAGCATTCTTATTGTTTCCTTATATGTGGATAATCTTATCTACACTAGCAACAACGAGAAGATGCTTAAAGAATTTAAGAAAGATATGATGAAGACTTTCGAGATGACCGACTTGAATCTGATACACTACTTTCTCGGCATTGAAATAAGCCAAAGAAAGTCTGAAATCTTCATATCTCAGAAAAAATATACTGAAAGTCTATCAAAGAGATTCAACATGAATGAATGCAAGTCCATGGCAACTCCTCTAATTACTAATGAAAAATTGAGAAAGGAAGACGGTTCAGAAAAGGCAGATGCTTCACGTTTCAAAAACCTCATTGGAAGCCTACTCTACTTAACGGCAACAAGACCAGATATCATGTATGCTACAAGTCTTCTCTCAAGATTCATGCAAAATCCAACACAAGTCCACTTTGGAGCTGCTAAAAGAATTCTTAGATACTTACAAGGAAAAAATGACTACGATATCTGGTTTAACTCCACTGTTGAAGAAAAATTGATTGGTTACACTGACAATGATTGGGCTGGATCATTAGATGACATGAAGAGTACATTTGGATATGCATTCACTTTGGGTTCAGGAATATTCTCATGGACGTGCAAGAAACAAGACAATGTTGCACAGTCATCAGCAGAAGCAGAATACATAGAAGCAGCAAATACAATGATTCAAGCAATTTGGCTGAGACGTATACTTGAACATATGGAAGAAGCACAACATCAAGCTACAGAGATTAAGTGTGATAGCAAGTCAGCAATAGCAATGGCTAAAAATCCTGTCTTCCATAACCATACTAAACATATTGCAATAAAATATCACTTTCTTAGAGAAGCAGAAGCAAAAAAAAAGAGAGATAGAGCTCCAATATTGTCGAACTAAAGAGCAACTACCAGACATTTTCACAAAAGCATTACCACAAGAAAGATTCGAATTACTAGGATTAATTGGAGTTACTAGAATACGCATCAAGGAGGAGTGTTGAAATGTGATGCATATTCTAGAAACTAAAGTCGACAACTATTAAAAAAAAATCCAGAAACATGCAACCGACATTAAGCTACGAGAACAATCCATGCAAGCCATGCAATATTTATCTTCTTGGTGCATGTTGCACATGGGAGCCAATAAGAAGCAAACCGACAATGAAAAAATAATTTTCTAAATGTGTAAACCGACTTATATAACCGACTTTTACATCTTTAAATATAGCTCATGTCCTTCATTTCGTAATATTGACTAGAAAATTAGATAACTAAGTTAGAGATCCAAGGTGCTCACATATACTAGCAGGAGTGCCTAAGTCACATAAATTGTATTGATTCACAATTATTCAATACAATCAAACATTTATTATATTGTCTATAGTCTTTTTTTTTTCTAACAGAAATCTAGGAAGAAGGGTTCATAACCACTATCTATCAGTTCCAGCATAGCTAGTTTTTGCTTGTCATGTCTTTACTCCTTTCTTACTTTTATTGATATTGTTCTTCGCATGGAGAGGGTTATAATACAGTAACACAGCTTGGAAACTATTGGAGATCGACAGGTTAATTTATGCTTTGCTGTTGTTAGTTTTGAACAGTTTTATGGGTATGATTGGTGTAAACAGCTTTTGAGTAATCTTTTCTTTTACCAACCACGAATAACATTTGAATCAATATATATTGCTTATATAAACTGAACTGTAAAAATGCCCATGTTGCTTTATTTCTGTTTTATTAACTCAACATACCGTAAATAATACACAAAAGGGCATTTATTTTAAGTTGAAATCATTAATGTATGTGTCAAATCACGTTTGCTTAATCAGTGTCTTTCCAGAGGATCCCCACGTACCAAATCTGGCTAAATGAAGCGTATTTCAGGCTGTCGTATGAATGGTTCAGTGTCTACATTTGAACTCTGCCAACGTCGGCTACAATCGTTTACAGCTTGCTGTTCCGTTGATGGCTTCCAAAGGCTTGCACCAAACTATCGTCAAAGTGCAATAACTAAGACAACAGTGCATCTGATGCACCATTACATTTCATATAAAAATTATAAACAAACATATAAAATTATAAATATGTATACAAAATTAGTAAATAGTTATAAAAAGCTTATATATTAGCATAAACAACTTTATGAGCCCATTTATAACTTTTATATAAATAGAAGTTTTATATACACATTTACATACAGTTTTTGTATTTCGGTTAATTAATAGCTTTAATATAAAGCAATATAACTGTATCAACTACATCTTTTAATTATTATAATGTATATATTTTTGCTTGTACCTAAGTGTAAACAATAGCATCAGACACCCTAAGTATTATTGTTTTCTGTTGAACAAAGCTGTGTCTCTTACGTTTACTAATTAATTGATCCTCTCCGATACAAAGAACCCTTTTCATCCTGTTCCTAAATTTGAAGTCCGAAACATAACTATCTCAACTCAATGATTCCAACCATAGCCTCTCCACTGTCATATTTTGATGGGGAGCTATGGAGTCAACTTGAGATAGTATATCGTGTATAGTTTTGAAATTTCTCGACAAACTATACGAATATATAATAGCAGAAGTTAAGCTATTTAGTTACCTCATAAAATTTCAAGATTCACCAAATTAGAAGATTTGCTTAATCCGTTGAGACTTAATTTACCTCAAAGTCATGGATGGCGGTTAATAGGACTAAATAGAAATTATGTATTGGATGAAAGGCTAACCTTTGCAGATAACCAAGCATTCTCTTCCGCCAAGAGGCTCTCCTGGAATTCAAAAACAGGAAAAAGTGTATGAAGACATACACAAATGGTAAAAATTTAGCAACACAAACCTGTATATCTGCTCATTTATGAGAGTCTGCATGGGACTTTTTACCTTTACTTTTAACTCATCTATCCGGTCACTGAACAGCTGAGCCTGAAACAAAAGCCACTTTAGGTTGTTAGATTTCAATGAACTATTTTCTTACTATTTGGTCATTGAGAAGTGACAAAGTAGTTTCGTAGAAGAAATCCATCAATTGCTCAGCCTGTTATAATAAACCTTTCTAGCTCGGATGCTGCGTAAACTTCTCTCGAGCTGGCCCTCAATATCTTGGAGCTCGTCTATTGAGCACGAATCCAAATCCTGCCCTAAAAGCCTCCTAAACCACCAAATTAAATTTCAAATTTTAGAAAAATCTTGCACTTCAATAAAGATAATACTTATCAATTAGTGTGTACGGAGAAAGAAAAGAATCAATTTAGCCATGAACCGTTGAGAGACTTCAATAAGCTCAATCTTCTTCGCCATATTTGTTATTTCCCGCTTTGTTTGCTGCATGTGGAATCAAAGGAAGCATTTAGAATTATGCAATAGATTGAAAAGTATTATATGCATCAACTAGAGTGATATGTTTCACAAAACAATCTATCTGATAAGGGTGATAAAGATGGCACAACAGTAATTTCTCCAATCCTCATCCAGATCAGTGTATTAAAACACCATATGATGGTTTCTGAAGACTGCAGTGGGTATTCATCAAATGGACATAACACAGAAGTTACCCGATTTAATTCTTAATGTCTCAACACTATGATGTGAGCCTGCATGTATGCAATACGTAAGGTAGTGAAATGTGTGGATTTCCTCATAATATCAGGCTCAAGGTTAAGAGAATCCACCGTGCACATATTAGCAATTGACTTCATAATCATCTTAATGTCATCACGCGGAAGCTGATAAGTTCATAGGTTATACCACAGTTCTTTATGGACTATATATAATTATCAACTAAGTCGGTTATTACCAATCACCCCGAGATCTTTTGTATAGCCTCAAATATTTAAACCAAATAAATTAGCTAGCTAGTACCCATTAAGAGGTGGATTACCAAAAACAGCATATTTTATGATCCGGTCTCATCATTTTTTATACTTAAATTTTTCTAACAAAGTACTTGAAAACTTTATATTCAAAATCAACGTAAAGCAGTAAATCCAAGGAGAAGCCACAATGAGATAGTCAAAAAAAGTTCCCGATATTGATTATTAAGCAAGCTAGCTTCTTCGGCAGTGAAACCTACTGGGCAACTAGCAAAGTTTGCAATGTTTAAACGACTCATAGTCAAAAGCAATGGCATAACAGAAATAATAAAGAATCATTATAGATGGTTCCCTCCCTCATCAAAAAACTCTTTATTGACAATGAATACCGTTTGCTGATCATTCTTTTGCTCAAGGGCATGAACAAGAGGGAACTACAATCAAAGATGAAGGACAAACCTGCATGTGTTCTTCCGTTTCAGGCTTATGAATTTGCATTTCTTTTGTGTATTTATGGTAGCGTTCTATGGTCTTTTGCATCCTGAAGCATCCAAAATGCTAGATGTCATTTGAACAAATTATATACAAGATTTTCTCCAGTGAAGAATACATAATAAGATAATTTAAATTCCTCAATGCTTTGATATGATAATGCTAAAGTATAATTTTTCTTCTGAATATGGAAAAAGATCTATCTTTTCTAGTTAGGAATGACAATTTACACGACATGCTAAAATGACATAGTATCTTTACACAATTAATAAATGCATCAGATTTATGTTAATGATGTTCAACATATTAAGTCATTTAATGACACAAATAGTTAAACATATTTTATCAATCCTTGACTTGCAAACCCATTTAATAATATGAATTATTTCCCACTTATAACGTATATATTATAAAATTGAAATTTTATATTATGATATAAATTAATCCATATAATAGTAAATTACAATGATTCTTTTTTTTTTTAACTAACAAATGTTAATATTTTAAGAATAGTTTTAATTGATATAAATATATAATGTATGATGACTGATGTATAAATAGGTTAAATAATTAAGTTATGAGAATTAAATATACAAGATTAGAACACATAGCTAACATGTTTAATAGCTTTGTTGTACCCGTGTTTTATATCTTAGCACGAATAATTAAATGATTAACATACAAACTTGAATTGTACACCTATTTCTAGTTCATTGCTATTTTTATGCATATCCCATGTTAAGCAAAATTACATTTTCATATATATTTTCAATGGACTATTTTTAGGTCACAATATCTCTATATAGATTTAAAATCATCCTTCTTTTTAGTAACACTATTCTAGGAACAATCAAGATCAACATAATAAATGAAGAGTAAATTAATAGATAACTTTACAATCATTCAAGCTAGTGATATCCCATATAATAGAGTGATATTACCTTACAAACTATTTATATAAATTCACTCATATAAATTTATGCGGTATTATTTAATGATAGACATATCATCAACCTTTATTAATGTAATTAACTTTTGAAATTCATCCCCCCAAACATATCATATCACAAATGTTTCCATGGTAAGTTTATAGACAAAAAAATTTATAATAATAATATTATTCTAAACAATATTGCGTCGATATTGGTATTAGAAAGAATGAAGACTACCGACATTAATGTAAAATTTATAAGATGAAATATTAGAGTTAACCAAAAAAAAAAAGACTTATAAACTATATGGGATAATGACTAATAAGATTAACAAAAAAAATCCAACGTTAAATGTAAATTTTTTTATATAATATGAAGTAGTTAATAGTATATTACCAATTTGGAACATTATGCTCTATATATAATTTTCCCCAAACTTATCTTCAAAAGAACTAATAATTGAAAGTTTTAAGATATATCAGCAGCACCCGTGGGTCTATCTACATACACTGAAAAGGCTTTGCTTTTACAGCTTTGGAAGGTAGCCCAACCAAACGTAATTTCGTAAATGTTTTACATTCCTTATTACAAAAGACAAAGAAAGACATGCAATATGTGAATTTAATACACTTTTGCAATATTAGAGCTGTGATTGACCTGCAAAGGCTGTAAAAATGATAATATTCTTTCAACAATGATCAGAAAGACAGATTTTCAGATTAAAAAAAATAATCTTGCTTGTAATGTGGTCTAAATCTAATTGCAAATGGAAAAAAGAAGTTAAGGATACTCAAAGGGCAACTAAGTGGTTAATGGCTCCGCGACAATATGCAGAGGCTCCGTAGTTAAGCTTCAGGTTCCATGTAACAATAATGATGAGCATCACTTAATATTTTACTGCTTTCAGGCATGATGTGATTTCTACTTATCTTACACTTGAATATAGCTGCAAAATTTTAAGTGCTGACGTAACCAATATCACACGTGCGCAGTAATATCATCGATAATTAACCTTGAAAATGGCTGCGACGTTAAATACTATCTTGGCCTATAGCACGCACGTAGACAAGAGGCCATATCTAATGTTCAGACATCCTGCTCAAGCTATTCTTCTAAGGCTAATAGTTTTCTAGTATGCACAATCTAGCTTATTTACGCCTTGCAACAAAAAGAAACTGCAATCAGGAATGAATTACGAGACAAGAGAATTACTTGCGATCAATTAACATTATACCTATTAATCGCTTTCAAATGTTTCCATCTTATGATTGTGTACTTTATACCTTTGAAGTTGTTATAGCATTAGACTTAAAACTTAACAAACATTATTTTGCATACGAAAGTTTTTTTTTTTTTAAATCTTTTATAAAGAAAATGACTTGAATAATAAGATAAGCAAAGTTATACCGTAAGAACAGCAAGTATTCTTATACATATATATATAGCTTATCTATGCAACTAAATTTATACAACTTGACATGTGAAAATATCATTGGATACTAATAAATGAGGAAGCTAACAATGAATGATGTAGCCATCATAGGTCCAATAAAATTAAACAACGTCAGAGTAGATGAGATTGGTTATATAAATAAATTGTATGTATAAAATTATTCTAAAATAAATATCGATCTTCCTATTTTTTAAGATAATATGTATTTTATATGTTTTTTTTATAGTGGTTAGACAAAAAGTTGAAAAATTCAGGATATATATTCTAAAAAAGGATGTGTTATGCATTTGTTTCCTTTGCTCAAAAAATATGCTTGCGATTCATGAAAATATGTGAAATATAATGAAGATCGAAAATTGTCCATAATGACAATTCATACCTAAAATTATGAAGGGGTTATAGCAAGTTTTTACCATCCCGTATTAATGTTTATTAGTCATTTATCCTATTATCCATACTATAACAAGCAGATCATAGAAAATCATACATAACTATATATAAATACCTTATAATATAACTAAAATCTCTGAAATTTTGAAGGTGTAAGCAAAGTTCTTTCCCCCCACGTATCAATGCTTTGTTAGTCTACTTATCCTATTATCCATACTATAACAAGCAGATCGTCGAAAATGGGACAACAACTAACTTACAATACAACTAAAATAAAGACTTTAGTCTAACCTTTTTCAATGGATTCATAGGCGCAATGACTGACACATTATTATATAAATATTCTCATTTCAATTATTGATGCAATTTTCTTTATTATTATTGTTTTTACATTTAAGAACATGTAGTTGAGATGGTATAAAAAAATTCCAGTATAATATAAAAACATATGAAAGTAGAAAAGTTGTATAATGAGAAACAGTTTAAAGCTCAAGCTAAACAAGTAGTTCAAGAGGAAAACTGAGTTAAAAAGGTCAATACATTTATATGAAAAAATAAATCTCATAATCATTATAAGAACAAAAAATATCAAAGGAAAAATTCAATTTTCATTGAGATGTAATGTCAAGTCCATTGTATCAAAGTAGAGATATTTCTCAGCTTTTGGAAAAAGTTGACTGTAAAGATATTAAATGCATCAAAGTTTAGAAATAAGTATTAAGTCCTACAACAACCAGTAAATTCCTAATCATGTCAAGTTCTCAATATTTAATAGATGATTTAAATTTGAAATAATAAAATTTAACCAAACACGAATACAAAACGATGTGAACCCTCTGTTAACAGGCATATAGTAAAGTCTAATAAATACATAAGGGACTTAACAAAAAAAAAAGATGAAATAAAATTACCAAACTTCTTCAAATCATTATTCTTAACTACATACGTAAACTAAGTCTGACTAATATAATAATCAACAACTGATTAACCAAAATTTATACTAAAAAAATCTAATTTAATCTTGAGACATAAAATAAGATTTAGGTTGATAATGCCTGTATCAACATGCTAAAAGGCCACAACAGACCATAATTACTATTGTTGAAGGAATGATATCACAACAATTCATCATGATGTACCCGCACGGATATACCATTGCTAAGTGAAAGAAGGAATCATATAATGATACACAGCATGACAGAAAATTTATGAAAAATGATGTATTAAGTTCAAAAACAGGTGATAAGAGAATTGCATTGATTAGCTAGATAAATAACTTCATATGCATCAATTATGTCTCTTATTAAACAGATAAATCAACTTAGATTTGAAACTATATATATATATATATATATATATATATATATATATGTATGTATGTATTAGAGATTATATCCTGATGTGAGAGAATTTTTTTTTAAATAATTACTGGAAAAACATAAATGGGTGAGAATAGGCTTCAAAATAATATATATTTAAAAAAAAAGGGATAGAGACTTTGTTTGTCAACAACTGACCAAGCCTATAAGACACTCACTAATTAAAGTTCGCTCATGCATATGTAAAGGCTAATATTTTTGAAATTTTATAATTTATGCACTATACATAAAATTTCCCTAAACCAAGTAACTCATACAAATTAAAGTAAAATAAACAAAATACATAAATATAAATAAAGAATAAACTAAATAAGTATAAATAGATAACAAGACAATCATTTGGCAATGGTACATCGATGACCAATAGTGGGCTCTACTTATTAACTTTAGACCACTCTACTATAGGTCTAAAGTTACACTCTTGAATTAAATATTCTTTATAAAAAGCTTAATAATTTGATTTGATTAAAGTATTTTGTTTAAGCCATATCTATTGAGCAGCAGGTTTACATAAATACATTTCATGAAATACCAATAATTGAAGCTAGGTATTAATTACCATTTTATGTCTCCAATTACATCTTGAACCCTTAATACCAATTTTATATTATTTAAGTGATTTAAGATTTATTCAAATAAATCTTATTTAACGAATAACTTTTTATTAAACACTTGGTTAAGATTCCATCACATAAAACCTTGTAAAACCATCAAGATGGTATTTTGCAATCTCATAGGAGTCATGAATTCCATATCTACGGTATAGTGTCTACTAATATATAGATCTTGTAATCCCAATTAGCCAAGATATTGACCTTTATTTAAATCTAACTTTTTACTCTAATCAAAGACTATAGCATGTATAATAGAGGTACACTGCACACTCAAGATTCAAGTATGAATGTCTTTAGTGCTTCGTTGTGGTAATTTTCATTCGGTCATGATATTTCCACCAATGATATAATTTCACATGGTCATGTTCAGTACATTCATAATACACAAATGTCTTTATCCTAAAGTCTCCACTTCAAATGGTTAGAGATTCACAATTTTCTCATTAAAGACAAACCACACAATAACCTTGTCCAAACAAAGTGTCTAACTATTGTTTATAGGTTGTGAACTAGTTTTGAGTTATGATAAAAATTTTTGTCTCATATATATCTCACATATATATAATTTTATTAATAAATAAACTTTGAAGCCTTTAGTCATTAATACAATGATATTTGGATAAAATAAATAATAATAATTAACTTTATTTACTAATGATGTTTCTATAAATATTCAGAAAATATCCATCACTCTTATGGCAAATGATCCCTTTATTAGATCGCGACCATCACACCCACACAGCCAAATGATCCCTTTATTAGAAGCAGATTCAATCACCAAAAGCATTGGTGCTGATTAGATTTTGTGATAAACAAATGGATCATGGAAAGAGAGAAGTAATTGGTGGGGCTGCATGGTGGTGTGAAGGATGTGCTCATGGAGACCGAGAAAGGGTCAAGGGAGGTGAAACGATGGTGGTGGCAATGCTGGTGTGGAAGATTATGGAGGTTTAGAAAGGAGGTAAGAAAGTGAAATAATGAAGAGGAAAAAAGAGGAGAGAGATATGTGTTTTTATTTCTCTTAAAACCAATATAAAGTAAATAATAAAATTTGGGCATGCTAGATGTAAAAAATGAGTGGGCCTGGTTCTAATGTATGAAAATTTACATATGAGGATGTTCGGTTCGAACCACCCTCACTCACTAGAGGGATTTTTATTTCCCCTTAAAATCAGTATGTTTAAATAAAAAAATTTGGGTGTAGATACTGCATTGTTGAGGCTTAATGATGAAATGAAGATGAATGTCGAGCAAAAAAATTATCGAAATGCCCTTAAAAGCTAACAAAAGAAGAGGGGTAAGAAGGAATTGACAAAGAGTCTTAAAAACTAACGTATGACTTCAAAAAAATTACAGAAATTAATCTAGGAAGAATCTGATGATGATTCATACACTATTGCAAAGCTATGGATGATGCAAATCGGAGTTGAACTCAAAAAGTTATATGCGATAAAACAAACAAAGATCAGGACGGACTATACTGAAAAGTTACAAAATAGGAAGGTCCGATGTGCAATAACTGATCGACTGTTGATCGACTGTTAGAGTGTCGACCGACTATCGGCCAATAGTTGACTAGCTATTAGAGTGTCAGTTGGTGGTTTGCTAACAGTCGGCCAGCTGTTGGTCACATATTCTTGGAAATTTTTTATTCCAACCTTCCTTTTTTGTTTCGTTGCTTCCTTTTTTCAATCCAACCCCTCTCCTATATAAATGACCCTCCTCCTCAATTCCAGGACATCCAGAAATTCTTTATTCTCCCTCTTGAAGAACACTCGAGAACTTGAGAAGTCTTTTCTAGTTTATAGTTTTTCGGGCGTTTATATTGCTTTAAACCCAAAAAGGGTACGTCCTGAGTGCAGATATCTCTTCTCCCTCCTATTTTCTCTTTTATTTTTCTTACTTAGAGTTAAGCACGATTAGGTCTGTTTATGCTTAGAATAAGTATGTTTAGGATTTATTTTTATGCTTAGAAGCATGCTTCAGATTTTATGAATTGTTTAACCCTTTTGTTTGTTTTGCAAGATAGATAAGCGTGTCGAGGTAAGTTCGCTTTCCCTTCTTTATTAGAAACATGTCTAGGAGCTTATTTTTCTTTGCGAATGCCTAGAATCATGCTTAGGAGTACATGATTAGAATCATGTTAGAAAAACTTATAATTGCTTTGCAGTATGCTAGGAAATAGCGTAGAATAGGTGTGAATCACCTTTATTGCCCTTGGATGCTTTGATTGAGCTTTGATTGACATTAATTGCTTGAATTAGGCTAGAAATACCATGATTCCTTGTAAATTGATATGAATTATCCTAGAATAGCAAAAGGTAGAATTACCAGATCTAGGTCGAAGTGCCATGATTCTAGATTATGGCCTTAATTAGAATATATTGATTGATTGATATGAATGCATATACAATATTTAGATATTTAATTATGTGATGCCATAAAAGAGGCTTGACTAACATTGAATAGACTCACATATGGTGATGAGGAATTTATTATCTATTGAGTCTCAAAATGACTATTTATAGTGAGATTTGAATGTATGATTTCTTTTACGAATGTATAGAATATTTTTAAAGTAGAATTACTTTATTTTATTATCCAAGAATAATTGATATAATCCTCTTTCCCTTCCCACATGTTTGACGAAAATGTAATCTATTCTCCTCTCTCTTACTATATACAACTGTTATTGTTTGAATAATCACCTCACATGTCTAATAAAGATAAAAATGAAAATGTGTGTAAAACAAACAACTTAGGCGGACTATATAGCAATATGATATATTCTTATTTGATATACCCTAGTGGAGGCCAAATTTTGATTTGAGCGAGAAGAATGGCTCGTATCTAACTTCCTGAGCCCATCTTCGAAGGGATGAGCACTACAACAAAAATGAGATTCTATAACATGCCATGAATGCTATCGCAAGATTTTCATAGCATTTTCAGAACGTTATAACTGCCCATGCTATGTTTTTTCTATAGCATTCACAAAAAACGCTATAGAACCATAGCGTTTTAGAATCCCTGCACAACACATATTGAATGCTATATGTAGCTTGTGTCTATAACACTTAAAAATTTCTATAAACTATTTCCCCTTTCGCATGATACCATAGCATTTATGAATGCTATAAGATAAATGCTATAATCTTATAGCATTCATAAATGCTATGATCCTATAGCATTCAAATTATAGCTTTCATATAAATATTATAATTGTTTAGACATCCATAAAAATTATGGAACTATTTTAATCTTTCCATTTTATTTGGTGAAAATTTCGTACAAACATCTATAACTAAACATTCTTAGATGCTACACACATATATAAACAATATGGGCATACAGATAAATTTTTTGTATTTCATTCATGAATCAACATAATTATAATGTTTACATCATCAAAGCCAAATACATCCTTTATATACACAAAGTTTTACAATCTCATGAAAGTTAAAAACAAGATGTAAACTAGCTTTTGTAATGGATTAAAAAGAGGTAAATAGACGTTTGATATTTGAAGTTCACTCTCATACCACCAATATCACTTGTATCAAGCAGGCAACCAACATCTTCTACTAGAGAAGATGCATGATGTTGCCAATCCTCACAATTCTTTGGACCTGTTTCAAGTATTCCTTGCTCTTCCAATGAATCTTAAGAAACTTTAACTGAAACGAACTCCTACAAGTAAGTCACTAGAAAGTGATCAGGTTTGTCAAGAAATCTATTAAATTATTTGTAAAAAACTTACGAAACTATGAATCAAATTCTCTTATACTTTGTTGAGAATCTATTATAAGTAGAAACGTAAAAAAAAAAAAAGAAAAAGAAAAATTTCCTGAAGCAGCAAATTAGATTTTGTATTATGAACTAAAATCTCTTGACAAGACATTTACATAATGTCTTTATTAATATTATAAAGCAAAGATAAATATGATTCATTTGGAGAAGAAGAAGCCACGATGAATGATTCATCATTGTGATATAGTATAAAAAAAATAAATATTGTATATTAGAAAGAAAACAAGAATAATCTATAAGACCAATTGTGTCTCCACTACTAGCTTTAACCTTAAGGCTGACACAAAGTACTTTAGAATGGTTACCTCCTCACCATTATTATTACTCTTTCTTTAAAACATATACACAAAGAAGAACCTTATAGTAAGCTAGAATCATAGGAAACAAAACTGAAAAAGCATACCCAGAAAACCCGGATGGCTAGCCTAGGATATCATGATGATCATTTTTGTATTCATAGTTTAATGATGAGATTCCCAGAAAACCAATAACATTTTCATTATTTTTTATTGATGAGTAAGAGCAAATTAAGCACGGTTATTTAAAGTTTTTATAACTCCATTTTGGTAGGACTAATAGATCTTAATTGATTAATTATATATATGATTCATGTTTACCTTCCTTCACTAAGACAAGTTGCATATGGGCTAGCTGTAGAGCAACAAAACTTATAAAATATTAATAGAGTCATTAAAATACATTTGTCTTCTTTCACTTGCAGTTAACAAAATGTACAATCAAACAGATCCAACATTGCCCCACTTTAATTGAAATTGTAAACAAAACCATTTTTATATTTGCATGTCGAGACCTTTGTCTACTATACCTACCCAATATGCCAAAACCAAAACCAAAACCAAAACCAAAACCAAGACCAAAAGCAACACTAATATACTCTCATTCAAAGTTCCATGAACCTAACGAGAAAAATAGTGCAACAGGCCATTGCACTGCAGAGTTACAAAAAGTAGAGCAATAAGAGAAATAACTATCAAGTCACTAGAAAGACAGAACAGAGAAACTCTTAAAACAGAGAAACTATTGCTAGAACAAAAAGTTAATTCATGTTGATTTTCAATACCAAAAAAATATATAAACCACATTTTCCCAACCTAGATCTAGTCAAGAAACATAATATGATTCACATTATATGTCCATATCCTTCCATCACCTGATACACCTTAGCACATCAGCAGCTCACTCAAAAAGCAATAAAAATTGAACCACTGATCAAACTTTTGCATAGTTCTGAACCATTTCTTTGTTACGCAAATCATATTGAGTCCACCACAAGACACCTAGATTAGTTGGCTTCAAGTTATTAAATATCATGATGTGGCAAACACACAAGAAATTTGCTTGTTTCCCAATAAGAAGTAACTACACCAACTTATATAGCTTAAGTATTCACAAGGAAACCAGTATAGAAATTTGAGGTCAGATACAAATAACACCTAACAGATCCACATGCCCATATCCTTGTCTTTACAATATCGGTATCTGGTACCCCAAGTGCAATACGAACACCTGAAAACATCTCAGCTTTGTCAATACCAATAAAATTACGGTTGCTGAAGATATAACATTAGAAAAAGTAACCCGTAATTTAAAAATCTCACAAATAAATTCAAAATCACATTCCTAATATAACATATTGAAACAAAATAGAAGAAATTGCACAAATTACTGAAATTAAAAGAAAAAGATATGAATTTAATGAAAAAAATTGGAGTTATCTACTGCGCAGATGATTAAACTGACAGAGATTATTCACATTCCACTTTCCTACAAAGCAAACAGATGAAGAACAAAAATTAAGCCAAGATAAGAGAGAGAGAGAGAGAGAGAGAGAGCGAGAGAGAGAGAGAGAGAGAGAGCGCCATTGACAGGTGATGGCTATCATACAACATGGCCAGTAAGCCTCTGGCTGAGCTCATCATTGTCACCACCATAGGAAACAATCTGGAGAAAAAAAAAAACCTAGGTTTTGAGTAGATGAAAAAGAGCGAGATCAGGTACTAGTCTTGAACTCAGTCAGGTACCAATGGTAACCACCTTTCATCACCAAATAGAAGACCTTCAAATCTTAAATCAAAGCAGAAGGAATCAACAAAAAGTAAAGCAACTTCAAGATTCTATTGGAGATCCTGGACCCCGTGATCTTCGATCATGGCAGCTACAGAAGAAAGAAACAAAAATCAAGGGGAGAGAGAGAGAGAGAGAAGAAAACGAGAAAGATCTCACTTTAGAGAGAGCAACCAGAGAGAGGAAGAGACTAAGTTTGGAGGGTGCTAGAAACACCATTTCTTTTTGTTTTATTTTCTCACATGGAATTTTTAGGAGCTAGACATAAAATTTGACTTAGAGTTTTATGAGCCAAACATAAAATTTGAGCGGGCACCAAATTTTAGTCCGCCTGTTTTACATAGCAAAATGAGGGCATTTACAAATGTTATAGTTTTTATAAAGGGGAAAAGTTGTGGATAACGTTTAGGTAACTACTATACGATAGTATAATCAATGGCATTTTTCTAAAATGTTATTAATACTAATTTTTAATAGCATTTCTGTTTGTATATGTTGTCCACATAATTCATATGATATCATTCCTAAAAGAATGTTATGAACAAATTATTATTAAAATATAATAAATAAAAACCATAGCATTTTTCTGTAAAAATGCTATTAATAGAAGATTTTTTATAGCATTCACTCTAGAATGGTATTACTAAAATGTTATTAAATGTCATTTTTGTTGCACTGGAGGGTAGTTTAGGGCTTGAAGCGAGAGATTGTGTCACGCCCTAAAATCTCTTATTTAGAGACTTTAAGGGTGATCAATTATGAAAATAATAAAAAGACATCATTAATATCTCCCTTTTTTTCCAAGATCATTTTCTAATTTACACATATATTTGTACATATCACATGAATCCATTACAACATCTAGCTATTTGTTCAAGATAAGCTTTACATACACTGGTGACTAAACTTAGTACATAGTTTGCTAATTACATAACAAAATTTCCTATCACGATCTAGGCTAAGTCAAAACATTCCCCAAAACCATCACATACATGTAAACACCCAAACTCCCTAGGAAAGCTCTGGAATGCCACTAGTACGAATATCTTTTTGCATACTTGTGGAGGGAGGGGGGTGAGCATATAGCCTAATAGAAAAAATTCTAACATTATACTAAATCACAAGCACTCAAACAGTTACTTAATTACACAGTTACACAACATATTACAATAAGTCATACAATCATTCTCATTCATACATCAAGGTATCACTTATTCACCTAACAATTAAAATTTTTCATCTAATGTTTCCCTTAGACCCGTATCCAAATAGCCTCGTATCCAAACAGCCCGATCAAGGTCTAACATCTCAAGTTTATATTCATGTTTCCTTGGATCTATATCCAAAACGGCCCATCCAAGGTCCAACACTAAGAATTTCATATCCTCATTTCCCTTGGATCCGTATTCAAAACGGCCCATCCAAGGTCCACACATATACTTATAAACCTTTTAATACAATTTCTAATTGCATATTTTAAAAAGCTATTAATACCAAATTCCACAATCCAAGAAATTAATTCCAAGCTTCAATCATATTAGTCATTCCATACCACTGTGCAATTCAGCTACTAGTCTTTAACTTTGAAAATTTGCTATAATTTGTACACTCAACCAATTCAAGTGAGATCAATTGGAAATGAAAGATTCAAGTGTCTAGATTCAAAATAAAATGTAATCTTTTTAAAATAAGTCCAAGGCAATAAAGTTTTTATGAAATATCCAAACCTGTCACTAAACCAGTGAAATTTCCAAGATTTCAAGCTCAAATTAGAAAAATCACCAAAAAATGTAGAAAAATGATTTTCAGGTGATTCAACTTGAAAATGAAATTTTATGAAGTCTACTATGAGATAAAAATATTAATTCTACAGAATTAACATCTAGTGAATACAGTTTTGCAAAAACATATTGCAAATCTCGAATGACTATCAAAATGTCAGTTTGTCTCATTTATATTCAATAATTCACCAAAATTTCATTTCAAATCCAAATTTAGTGAAACTAGTGCTAAATTAAAGCTTCATATGTCTACTTTTCAAAACAAAAATGGGAATTCTCAAAAATAGTCTCACAAGATACAGATTTGCAAAAATGTTCAGGTCTATCGGATGAACAGTACCATTTCCAGATTTCAACCTTCAATTTCAAAAATTCACCAAAATTTCATTTTAAATCCAAATTCAATGAAATCATTGGCTATTTAAAGCTTCATATGTCTATTTTCCTAAACAAAAGAAAAATTCTATAAATCACAATCCAAAAAAATGCAGCAGATCAAAGAATATAGAACATGCAATCACATGAACTGCAACTTCCATCAAGAACAACATCTCCTTCACTTCATAAGCACATAATTTCACAAATAATTCATCATCCAACCAAAAAACAATCAATTTAACAATAAATCACATGCATTGCAAACCCATATCAATTAAACAACAAAAACAAATAATAAAATTTAAGTATAGTGTTAGAAAATCCCTACTTGGTTTCCAAGCCTATACACCCCTTTTATTTTTCCCCTTTTTCTTCCTTTTTTTCTTCTCTTTTTCTTTCTTCTTTCTTCCTTTAGCCCGCAGCACCTTCCTCTTCTATTACAAAAATGAAAGAAAAATACCTCTTTTGAAACCCTAATGTCTCTTATATATACAAGGCCTTAACCCATGGGCCTAAGTCCACTTACTTCAAATCCAAGCCCATTTCATCCTTACCAAATTCTAACACAAGCCCACAACTATAATCCAACCCAATCCTCATTTATTAAACATGGTTTTATAACTATTTCATGGCCTAAAGCCCATCAAATTCAAATAAAAATACTCAATTACCCTTAGGCATAATTTCTAAAATTTGTAATATATACATATACATATATAAACACACATACACACACACACACACACATATATTTTGGAATTCTATAGGTTGGATTGCCCCCATTCATTCCCAATTAAATAATTGGATAGTGATTCTATTTCTCCATATGTGTCCATAGCTCGTTTGTATTCCCTTAAGTTTCAAATGAAGTTTTGACATAGTGTCATGATCACAAATGCTCTAATAGGATGAAAGCCTCGTTCATAGTGACAACTCCAATTGAGATAAGAGAAGTTGATTTCAATTGGGATACCAAGTTCTAATACCTCATTTTGATATTTTAAGTCCTTGCATCACTATATTTTTCACATAATGATGTCACCACTTTTGAGCACGTATCATTGATTTGGTATAAAAAGAGAGGCCCAAAGGGACATCTCTCACTCAAATGAGCCCAGACTATTGGACCCTTAAGACTCAAGCTCATGTAGACAAATCCAGTAATTTTCAATAGGATGAATATCCAAAACCCATGTTAAAATGCATGTCTATAGATGCAAATTCTCCATGATTAGAATAACATTAAACCTCATGGAACCATGAACGAATGCCACATGTCAAGTCACCTATGAGAACAAAATGGGGACAAATGCCATAAGTTAAAGTTATCATGACGTTTAGAAGCCATGTTATGATAATCATGGAGAATCCAACATCAACTTGAATGTTAGAATTAGGAGAGATAATCTCGCATTCCTATATCGCATAACGATGACTTGAGAATGAAGCCAAAAAAATTCCTAGGAAAAGAGACTCAATTCTACATGTGCAGGAGAAATAAGGTTGGAAGGCTAAAAGTGTGTCTATGCCCTTATATGAGCATGCATCATATCATGCATACATGCATGCATGCATGGATGGCATTAACGCCTTTGTTTTGTAGCCATCATAGCTTAGGTTAGACGAGGTGGTTGTTTGACAAAACAAGAGGAACCAATCTCTAAAATGGCCAGACCCAATAATAACAATTAAGAAATGGCTCAAATGAGGGCTGACATCATCGTACTCCTACAACAAATGGCTCAACTCTTTGAAGCTCTACAAAATGGGCCCAACCGCATGAACCAACTACTAACCGAAGGAGATAGTGGTGACGGTGAGACTAGCCAAGGCAAAGATAGGGGAAAAAGCCCAGCCAATCTAGATGAGCCCGAATCGGTCAAGTAGTTGGCCAAGAACATGGAGAAGGTTTAATCCCTATTGAAGAAGAAGGGGTTAAAAAGGGTTGAAGACCTAGATGACATCTTGTTAATAGGGGATAGTGATTTACCTCTAATGTTTTGTCTATGGAAAGGGCAATCCAAAGATGTATTTGAGATAGTATGCTGCTATAATGGCCACCACTCCTTTGTCAAAGGAGTACATCTTAAAGAGTCCTAGAAGATTGGGAAGAGCTATCCAAATAATTCGTAGTACAACATCACCACAACACCCAATTGGGGGTAACCTTGAGAACTTTAGAGACAACATGCCAAAAGCCCAATGAGACCTTTTCATAATACTTAGCTCATTGGAGGGCTAAAGTTTTCAAGATGACCACGAGGCTCACAGAGAAGGAACCGCTTCGCATGGTGATCAATAGGGCTCATGCCTTCATTAGTGATAGGCTTACAGGCTTCTCCATCAAAAAATTCGAAGACTTGTATGATTCACGCATTAAAATAAAAGATTTGGAGGTCAGGCAAAAGAGAAGCAAAAACACCTACCCTAGAAGAAATCAGGGGCAGTATCAAGCTAGTGAGACTAGCACAAAACATGTTGAGATGATAGCAGTCAACCAACAATGGATGTTCAGTCGTTTGGGAAGACTATTGTCAAAGATCTTTGCAAGATTGAGAGCCGAAGGGATCGTGCAACTACTACCACCAAGCGAGCTTCCAAATCGATTGTCAAAGAATTAGAGGCATCATAAGAAGTGTGAGTTCCACCAAGTGACCAAACACAAGACTGACGATTGCACTCGTCTCCACCATAAGATCCAAGACTTGATTAATAAAGGCCAGATTCTTGACCCAGAGGCATACGACCTTAACACGAGGAGTAATCCACTATTTAACTACAATTGGGTACCTCTTCCAACTACCAATTGGATAAAATCAAACTTGACTGAGGAGCAAGTTATGAATTCCTTTGAAGAAAGTAGATCGAGTAAGGCTGAAAGAGCCAAAAGAAGGGAGAAGTCCAAACTTAAGCAACAAGAAGGGTTTCTTAGAAAGGCGGCCGTATAAAAGAAGTCCAAGATTGAAGAGCTCAAAGTCGAAAAGCCCAAAGAAGAAAAACCCAGAGAAATCATTGAAAGGGTGAAAAACGAACCTCTTCCTTTGGCAGCCTAGATTTTCACCAAGAATTATGAATGGACCAACATTACAGTAAAAAGAGCTAAACAAAGCTTGGGACCCAATTTTGTGTGCCCCAATGACCAAGAAGAGGGGGTGCCACAAGAAGTTGAAGTGGAAAAAGAAAAGACCTCCGCCAAAAAGAAGCCTACACCATCAAGTACTTTTGTCAAGAATTGGACAGGTAGAAAAGGGGCTAGAAGAGGCCTATCACCTAGAAGACTTAAGGTAAAGAAGGGTAGTGAAACTAGGAAAAGGAAGCAAGTTAAGAGCCTTGCGAGAGAAGAGAGCTTACCTAGAAAATGTAAAGAAATAAGAGTCATGGGAATATGGGATGACATCCCTAAAGTCAAGACCCTTCCAAACTTTTGGGTTGACTTTAGCTATGATGAAAAAGAAGAGATGAGAGTTAAGGGAGAAACAGTTAAGGGTGAGAGTGAGTGTGTCCAAGGAGTGACAATGAGTGGTAGATTCTACCATGAAAATGAGAATGAGAAACCAATTGAGAAGACTGTTGAGAAGGGTAAAGAGGTTGTCAAGGAAGAAACCAAAGAAAAGGATGACCAAGTCATCAAACAATTGAAGAAAACTCAAGCGAATGCTAGCCTTGTTGATTTCATCCCAGAAGCATAGAGAAGCCATAGGGAAGGCTTTAGCAGAGGTGGAAATATCAAAGGTTGCTACTCCAAATAAGATGTTAATTGCCATGACTAGAAGAAAATCGAAAGGGGTAAATGAGAAAGGTGTGATCACCTTTACCGATGATGATTCACCTTTTGAAGGAAGAAATCATAACAAGCCATTGTTTATCATCACTAAGATTGGTGGGAAGACGTCTCTTTGCATCATGATGGATGATGGATCCACCGTCAATATTGTGCCTATGAAGAAACCGCACAAACATAAGGTTAGTAAAGATGAACTTGAGCCTTTTGAGATGGTGATCAAGGCCTATGATGCCTCAAAGAGAAGTGTCGTTGCGATCTTCAAGGCATTATTGACGACTAGGCCTATTGAAGTGATGACCGATTGACACATCCAAAAATAGGACTGTCTCCCAAGTATAGGAGTGTCGAAGTAATAAACCCAGTGAGACCGGGGTCGATCCACAAGGAAGGGGATTTTAGCTCTACAAATTATAAGCTAAGCAAATATGATATGAATGATCAAGATGATATCAATAAAAGGTGGCAAAACCATCCATGGAAGTAGGAGGTAAAACCTACCATAGCAAATGAAAAAACAATTTCATAAGCAATAAGAATAATTAGAGTATAAAAGTAAGAGGAATTAACACAATAATAATGAAAGCTAAGGTTAGGGGATCCACCTTTGATATATCGAATAAGGATAAGTAGCCCTTTTTGTTATATGAATTATATTTGTTTTGTTGCCAATATTTATACTACTTCTTGTAAATGGGTTCAAGCATCCAATGTGCCAATCACCATATGTCTATAACAAATCAAAGTTCCTAACTAGATTCGTGTCGGTAAGGAAGAACCATACGACATCTAGAAAGGATCCAAGCATTTGATGTGCCAAGGATTGTCGACACTGGATCAAGACCTCCACTTTACGAGTGGTGTCAAGATTGATTAAGAAAATAAATATAAATCATATAAAGTAAACAACACAAGATTATGATAATTAAGCACATATCAAAGGGTTAGAGAATCCTTACTCTCATATCAAGGGTTTCACCCTTTCACTTTAGCAAAAGAGAAATTAGAAAGACATTATAAGAGAAAGAAAACAAATTGCAAGAAAAAGAAGATTTATTAATAGCATAAAAACACAAGAGAGAAACACAATACAAGATCCCAGTAAGGCCAAGATGCCCTAATGGGTCATAAGGTACCTCTATTTATAGATACATTCAGGGGCAAACTTGCCAAATTACAAAGGAATAATTGTCAAATATTGGATGCACCAACTTTGACAATTGGGGTAATTAGATGAACCGACTTTAACCACCAATTTTGACCTTGAATTATTGAGAATTTTAATCACATGTCTTCATGAAAGTCGTAGATATTTTCTCAGCTTTCTAGAACATCTTGATTCATACGATTCGAATACGTATTCTGAGAGATATGGTCAAAATACTAAGGCATGGTCAGGCTGGTCTGAGACTGTAGATGGGTTCACTTCAAGCCCATTTTTGATCCACTAAGAGCCCGACTTTGATGATGCTTGTGAAATATAATCTTGTAGATAATTGAATAAGCTTTCCAAAACATTAAGATTTGCACCATTCTAATCTATAAATAGAAAGTTATACCTATTTTATCGAACCTATAACAAAACCAAAATTAAGAGAAAGTTAATTCCAAAGATTCAAAGGCTACAAGTACACTTAAGTTGAGGAATTTAACGACACTATTAATGCAATATGATGAATTAACCTCTTATTAAACAAAAATATTTAAGTATTCATCACCGATTTTACCGTCCTTAACATTCCAGTTACATTCATTGTTTTTTTGGGACAAACATGGTTCCATCTGCTTGATAGAGTTCCTTCCACTTTGCATCAGAAGATCTAATTCAACATGGATGGGGAGATTGTGACCATTCATGTAGCCTCAATAATTGCACCTGCCACTTTGAGTGTGAAGGTTGGAGAATACCTTACATGGGAGGCTTTCAAGTGTCCATAATTGATGAAGTCAGTCCGATTGTAGCTAGAATAATGAAGAAGCAAGGATACTTGCCAGGAACTAGGCTTGAGAAGAATGGACATACGTTACCATCTTTTCTAGATTTCAAAGGCCAAACTTCTAGAAGAGGTTTGGGTTATAAGTCTGACAGTGAAGAAGAAGACTTTAGGCCCAAGAAGCGGAGATTCATCAAGTTTGTCAAGGCCTAAGATACAAAGTATGTGGGAGCTACCGAACCATAGATTTTCAAGGGAATGTTGAAGCCAGGATTTGAAATTTTTAAGGATATCCTCCAAACAAGAATCTCCAAGTGGAATAACTTGGTTAAAGAAATAGAGAAAATGACGATCAAGGAAGGGAAGCCTTAAGATCAAGCACTGCCAATTGATTCGTCTGTCAACCTTGTTGTCTTCATCGAAGAAGGAATCAAGGATGTTTTTTATGAAGATGTATTTGTTCCTAATCTCTTTGAAGAAGAGGACATTTTTTATGTTTCAATGTTTGATGCAATAAAGAATCAATTTGTTTACTTGTATGATGTCTTTCCTAATGACATTGTGCATCATAATTTGCATTTCATTAGCGTAGTTGACATTCACACTATTCAAACTCATGATGTCAATCTTGGTACAATCAAAAAACCTAAGAACATATGTATTGCACTTGACAAAACTCTTGAAGAGAGAGAGATTTGAAAAATTACTAAAGAAACATGAAGAAGTCTTCGCTTGGTCTTATGATGACATGCTTGGAATCGATAGAAGTATCGTTGAACACATGATTCCAACATATCCGCACATGAAGCTGGTCAAGCAAAAGTTGAGGAGGTTGAGACCAGAATGGGCTCAGAAATCAAGGAAAAAGTTTCTAAGCAAATTGAAGCCAAGTTTTTAGAAATGGTGAAGTATCTAGAACGGTTAGCCAATATCGTGCCAGTGCCAAAGAAGGATGGAAGGGTTTGAATGTGTGTAGATTATCGAGACTTGAGCAAAGCCTTACCAAAAGATGATTTTCTTTTGCCTCAGTTGACGTATTAGTAGACAGTGTTGTTGCCAATGTGATGTTCTCTTTTGTAAATGGGTTTTCTCGTTACAACCAAATAATGATGGCCAATGAAGACAAGATGAAAATGACCTTTATTGTAGAATGGGGAACCTATTGTTATAAGGAAATGCCCTTCAAGTTAAAGAATACATGGGCAACCTACCAACAAATGGTGACAATGCTATTTCATGGCATGATGCATAAGGAGATAGAAGTCTATGTAGATGACATGATGGTAAGGTCTGAAACTCGAGATGATCACTTCAAAGCTTCAGAAAGATTCCTCAAAAAGGTGAAGAATGACATGATGGTAAAGTCCGAAACTCAAGATGATCACTTAAAAGCTTTAGACAAATTCGTCGAAAGGGTGAAGAAGTACAAGTTGCGGTTTTATCCAAAAAAAGTGTGTTTTTGGAGTCACCTCAGGGAATTTGTTAGGATTTGTAGTTGGTAAGAAAGGGAGATATAGATCCAGTCAAGGTTAAGGCAATTATAGAGATGCCATCAACTAAGATCAGAAAAGAAGTTAGAGGGCTCCTTGGGAAGATCCAATACATCAGTCGATTCACTGCCAAGTTGACAATAGTCTATGTACCGATCTTCAGGCTCCTAAAGAAGGATCAGCCAGTGGTGTGGAATGATCAGTATTAAGAAGCATTTGGGAATATTAAGAAGTACTTGCAGAGCCGTCAATTTTAAGACCACCAAAACCTAGCAAGAATCTTATTCTCTACTTGGCACTTGAAGTGGAGGCCATATGTGCTATGTTGGCACAAGAAGATGAGAACGGTCCGGAACACGCTATTTATTATCTTAGCAATAAGTTGCTACCATATGAGACGAAGCACAACTATGTGGAGAAGACATGTTTAGCCATGGTTTGACTCTCAAAGAAGTTGAGACATTATTTGCAATCTTGTGAGACTAAGATTGTCTCGAAGGAGGATCCAATAAAGTATCTCTATAAAGCACCATCATTAGTGGGTAAACTAACAAGATGGCTAGTGCAGTTGTCAGAATTTGACATCAAATATTTTACCAAGAAGGTGGTGAAAGGAAGAGTGGCAGTAGAATTTTTGGCCATGAATCCAGTCGATGAAGATGAACTGTGGGAGTTAGATTTCCTAGATGAACATCTGGGGGTAATCTTGGTAGTGGGATGGAGGATGTTCTTTGACAGAGTTGTTAATAGAAACAGTGTCAAATAGGAGTTATTTTGGTCTCATTAACTGAAGAAGTCATTCCTTTTGTTAAGAAGCTGGAATTTGGAGTCACTAATAGAATGGCTAAGCATGAAGCCTGTGGCTTTGGACTAGAAGTAGTGATTGCGATGAATATTGATAAAATAGAAGTTTTGGGAGATTCGAAGCTAGTCATCTCTTTTTCGTTGGCCCAACAATTTACTTGTAATCAAGGAGTGGTGTACAAGATAGTGCCAAAAGGGATGTTATTAAGATATATCGATGAGAAAAAGGCTAAAAGACTTATAGAAGAAATCCATAGTGACATATGTGGGCCACACATGAATGGGCTGATGCTTGCTAAGAAAATAATGAGGCAAGGTTTTTATTAGCTAACTATAAAGACAGATTGTGTCCAGTTTGTGAAGAGAGACGTCACCAGTGCCAGATTAATAAGAACTTGATTCATCGACCACCCATGGAGCTACAAGGAATGATAGCATTGTGGTCCTTTGCTATATAGGGCATTAACATTATAGGCAAAATAAGGTCATCCACCACTAATGGGCATCAATATGTGATGGTGGCGATTGACTACTTCGCCAAGTAGGTAGAAGCTGAGTCCTACAGTAAACTGGAGGCAAAACAGATGGCAAAATATATTGAGAAGAATATCATATGGAGATTCAGAGTGCCTCATCACATTGTGATTGACAATAGGATTCATTTTCAGGTTAAGACTAGAGCCTTATTTGAGAAGTACGGGATTGAACACCATAAGTCATCTCCATATCGGCCATAAGAAAATAGAGCAGTAGAAGCGGCCAATAAGAATATCAAGAAGATGTTGGCTAAGACGGTGCAGACATACAAAGATTGGACAGAGAAATTATTGTTTGTACAATAGGGTTATAGAACGATACCTAGAAGCTCTACAGGCATGATTCCCTTCTCATTGGTGTATGGTTCAGAAGTGGTCGTACCAATCAAGATAGAAATGAAATCAGTAAGGGTTCTAATGGAAGCAAAGATTCCTAAAAGGGAGTGGATGCGCAATCAATGTGAACATTTGGCCTTAGTTGATGAGGAAAAGAATGAAGGCTAGATATCACATGCAGCTATACCAGAAACGGTTTGCTCGGGTCTTTAACAAGAGGATAAAGGCAAGGAAGTTCAAAGAAGGGGAGTTGATCCTTAAACAAGCAAGGCCAGTTATGTTTGATCCGAAAAGGAAGTTCAAACCCAATTGGGAGGGCCCATTCATTGTGACGAAGGTTAGATCTGGTGGAGCTATCATCTTATTAGACATTGAAGGGAATGAGTTCACTAAGCCCATCAACATGGACAGGCTAAAGAAGTACTATGTGTGAAAGTGAAAAAAAAAGTAAAAAAAGAATTTGAGAGGAAAAATAATTAATCAGAAAACCAAAAATGGTTGATTAATGACAAGAGTTGTCTCATTATGTATATATTATTTGAATAACAAACCATTGTACTTTTATAAATGAAGTGAAATTATTTGGAAACAAATATGCTTATGAAATGTCTTATTATTTTGCATCATGATAAAAAAGAAAGCATATAACATCTAAGCTAACAATGAAATTATCAATGTCGTCTCTGCCTCTTCACTTGAAAACTCACATTTGATCTTGTCCATCTTGAAAACTCATAGCCAGGTTCAATCAATCTTATTCATTGCTTGTGTTTTGATCTTCCTGATACAGGTACGTAATTTCTAACCACTTTGTTACATTTTTTCTTGCGTTCAATTTTATTTGTGTAATGGATTGCCAACTGCATTGATAGGTATTTTCCAAGAATAATTGAAAATAAATCAATAAATTTGAATAATGATAGTGGGCTTACCTACAGGATGATGTTCCACTGGTAAATTATTATGATCCTCTTTTAATAAACTAATAATATGTTATACTTACAACATTCATACAACATAAATTTTATAACATGACGTGGCAGCTTAAGTGGCAAAATCCTATTAGAGATATAATATTCCTCATCCATTTTTGTTTTTTTTTCTTCCAATGAATTTTGGCCATGTAGGTTGTCACATCGTGTTGTAGAATATATGTTGTATGAATGTTGTAACTCTAGTATTACTCATAAATTAAAAATCAATTTTTCATGATTGATTTTATGCTCTGTTTGGCTACAAAGAAACTATAAAGAAGTTCAGCAGACTTGATTCATTAATAAAAGCATTAAACAAACCACACATATTTCGGTTAGACAATGCTATTATAAATTTCACACCTATTAGAAATTTCCTGATCATAAAAGATTATAGACAATAACTGTTCAGCATGAAATTTCTACCAATTTAAAAACAAATCTAAGAATAGAGCAATTGTATCTGGTAAAATATAATGAAACTAATAAACGTATATCTTCGCTTTGGAGTTGCGTACCCTTTATTGTGTGCAAGTTAATATATACTAACATATATAACCTGTTAACTTTCTTTTTCTTTATAGTTTGTAACTTTGCTTTTGGGATACACACACACATACACACAAAAAATGAATACATAAACAACTAGGTGTGTATACATGATCAGTTAATTAACAAACCTTGGATATATCAAAAATCTTGATATATCTTGTCTGCAGTTAAAAACTGGAAGGAATAACTTATCATAATAGGCTACAAACAATATTGGGTGAGCTCCGGAAAATATGAGATGACAGCTTGAAACTTTTGAATGAGAGAATACATACAAAAAGTACACAATCGATGATAGTAATTTATTAGAATGATGATGTTAAGAAGCTAAATGGTATTTAGCACCAGGCAAGTGCTTTGGTTTACTTTTTGTTCAAAGTGGTATTTTATTTACAAATCTGTACTTTAGTCAATCACTTAGTTGGGTGCCGAGCCCTTCTAATAATTGCTTTTATTAAGGTCCTTGTTGCTGCAATATTGTTGTTATTATAGTGGAATCTTGGTCTTATACTTGAAATTTTATCTCTGCTAATTATTGAATATGATATTCTTCTGTTCACAACTATTGTCTTATTTCTTTTATATCGTCATCATTGTCTTTTTTTTTTTCATTTAATTACAACAATCTTTGTCATAACCTTGGACTATTAATTTGTCATGTGTAGGTGTGATGATCAACTGGGTGAGTTGTGATCTCATTTTTGGTAAGGAATTTTTTGCTAATTTGATTCCATCTAGTTTAGCCAAAATCTCAAGGTGATTGAGAAAATTAATAATTTATTATTATTATTATTTTTTTTTACTTTCTTTGGTATAACTGGTTTCGATAAAAACTCAAGATGATTAGGGAAATTAATAATTTATTTGTTTATTAAGGTTTTTGACTTTCTTTTCTAGCTCCAAGTCTAAGATCAACCAAGGACTTTAGTGGTTTGAAAATTAACCAAGTTTATATGCCTCTATTTGGATTTGTGCTGTACAAGTTCATATTATCCCACCATTTTTATTTTTTATACCAGATATTATTATGAGTTTGTTTTCTAATTTTTGATATAGTATTAAATTATGTTTTTATATATGCAATTTGTTGGAGTTATTTGTGTGGGATTTGTTAGTACTTGCTTGAGAAAAACATTGATAAAATAACTTCAAGAAGATGAAGATGAAAGCTTTGAAGATTGTTGAAGACTTCTTCCAATTGTATTGATTATATAATTAAATACGCGATATTTCCAAAAATTAATTATGTTGCACTTATTATTTCAATAAGTTGCTTAGGTTTCATTCTTTGTAAACAAATAGACATATTTTTAATAATATAATAATATTTTATTGTTAATATAAGTGCATATTTTGATATTATATTTATTATTGAATTTTAGTGAAATTATTTTTATAATAATGTGGACCATTATAAATATAGGTATATTTACAAATTAAGAAACAAAAATTACATTATAGAATAAAATATATTTTTTTCAAAATAATAATAAAAGGCACGAAAAGTTTCATAATTTTAAAGTTTGGCAACGTGCATCGCATTTTGCCATTTAACAAAATAGCAATGTACAATCTTTAGTACTATGTAACTTTTCACAACACACTTTGCACGTTGCTAAAACATTAATTACAACATGCAAATGAGCTTTTGTAATGTGCAAGCGTGTGTTGTAGGAAGTTAGTGATTTTTCGCCGCAGCAAGAACATCAATGTGCGGGTGCACCTCGCAAAAACCCTTTAGTAACGCAAAATGCATGTTGCAAAGTCCCATATTGACAAGAAGCGGGAAGGATCATGGTTATATAAGTATAGAGAACATCTCCATTAACATGAAGCCTTTTGGGTGGAGTCCAAAAATAAATATATGAAAGCTTAGGCTGAAAATAGACAATATCATATTAATGTGGAGATATGTGCGATCTATATTCCTTACATATATGACAAAAAATTGAAAATATGAGCGCAAATAGTAAGATCTGTAGTGTACGCCAAAAATTTTGATATTAGCTGTGTCATGTGAAAATTTTAATATATTTAATGTTATTATATTAAATATGTCATGTAAGTTAATTTTAATTTATTATGATTATAAATAGTAAAAAAATATGTCCATATTGATCTTATATTCACAATAAGATGTTCACTAGAAGAAATGTTGCCTTTTACAACATTGCTTTACAGCGTTTTTAGTTTGAATGCTATAAAAGCAAACTAGCCAACACCTTTCCCTCACTAATTAATTATAGCGTGTGAAAAATAGATGTTATCTATTTGAAAATAGAATTAATTTTACAGCATTTTTTAAACGCTGTGCATAGTTAAGAAATTTACAACATTGGACGTTGCGTTTTGGAGATTAAAATAACGTAAAATTTTATTTTTATTTTTCTTTTTCGAGGTTGATCAAATAGTTTCGCGGGATATATAAATTTTGCCTTATGTTTATAGCACTTTTTAAACGTTGTAACATCCTTATAAAATTCACAACTCCAAACGATGCGTTTTGGACAGATAAAATAAATTAAAAGAATTTTTTAACTTTTTTATTTCACGCGGGTTGCCTAAATAATACCCGCCTCTCTCGTTTCACTAGTTTCTACCCTAATTTTGCTATCAATCCCATGACTCATCAAAGTTTAGACACAACCTTCCCAGAGATTGAAAATTAGATCGTGAAAGCTTATCTTCGATTGGAGAAGTCAAGAAGCTTGCACAAGCCACTTCACTGTCGCCAAGTCTTGCCTCCACTCCAACAACTTTGTTGTCCTCTACTACAACCACCTCCATCTCCAACCTCCTCACACGCAACTTGCCAGTCATCCTCTATTGTAACTGCAACAGCTAGCCTAGTGCGGTTTGTGTCTCTCCCATTATATAATTTTTAATTGTTGATTGGTCTAATTATTGCTGGCTATGCATCTGTTTGTGGGTTTATGGAGTTTTTATTAACCAATAGAAGTTTGGGCATTTGGTTTTGTTCTGTCTTTATTTCGCAGATCATAGAAATTACATAATGCAGAGAATATGTTTGATGAAATGTTTGGTTGAAGAAGATGTTTTCGTAAATTTTGATCTAAACTTTAATAATTCATGTGGGTCATGATCTCTTTTTATTTGTTTAATTTTTTCTTCTTTGTAAGCCACCATGTGGGTCACGATCTCTTTGCCTTTGACAGCAAAGTGGAAGTTTAAGACAAGTCAAACCATGTGGCTTATTATTCTTATTTTTTGGTTCTAGGATTTGAATATCAAATTGCAAACAAAAAGTTATAAGTAATAGAAAAAGCATTTGTTATAACTACATATTAATTTAAAGGATATTAATTTATCCTTTAAAAAGCATTTTAAAGGATAAAGCAATGATATTTTAATTTACAACTACATATTCAGTTTAACATCAGAACTATGAACTCTGAGAAAACATCAACAGTGACCTCAAATATTTTGTTACTCATGTTATGAACCCACCTAAAAGATAGAATGTTAGAAATCCTTACTGTAGAAAGGGCTAAAAGAAAGAATATTAGAATTTCAGCTATATCACATTTTTGTTGACTTATTTAAGTTAATCAATAGATTATATTGGTTTATTTTTATTTTATTGATTATTGGTCTCGCTGATGGTGTGTGTTAAAGGAATGTTATGAGTTTTGAATTTCCAATCCCACCTTATATTTTATTAATTATTCTTTATATATATATAAAATAAATGTTGTCTAATTGTACGAGTTGTTTTGGAATAAGTAGCAATCATATGCATTCTGTTTGCTAGGATTATTTTATATTTGATGACAATCAATTAGATAACTGATAAGTCATCAAAAGGAAACTTTTAAGTTTAAATATTAATAACAAAGAAAAATCAAATGCTTATGCAAAAAGATTTGAAATCCGTAAGGTAATTCACAAGTAATAAAATAATAAATGGTGCTAAATGATTGGTTGCACATAAACATAATTATTCCTTCACCATTCTTGATGGGGCCAGGTTGAATGAGAAAAAAGCTCATGTGTTGAAACAATGACCCTTCACCAACTAAAGAGAAAACGATGTGCACCATGTGCTTTGCTTGCTTGCTCTCATCCTATGCCTACCTTCCAAATATGTTAGCAAAGATTAGATCATAGAATAATCATATAAATATATAAAATGAATTCCTCCATTTAAAGTTCTATTATAATTAATTTGTCTTTATCATTAGCTGACCCATCAAAGACAAAAGCACATGGTCCCTCTATGTGCCTTTAATAACTAACCAAAATTTTTATTAATTTATTTACTTTTTTAGCATTATAAGGATAGAACATGAAACATAGACGTTAATTATATGTGAGACGCTAATTATATTTTTTTAATCAATCTTTGATAAAATAGTAATTTATAAATTATTTTAATGTTGCTTCGATTTAGTTGTTTAAAATAGTTAAATTTCTATTTTTGTCTCTGCTTTTTAATACTAATGTGATTGTAGATTTACCATTAATCCTAATTCAATATAAGTCTTATCCACCCTTTTTTGTCTCGCTACTTTTGTCCAATTTTTATTTTTATTATGTTTTAAAAACCATATTTATTTCATAACAAACAAGACCATTAATCCATTGAAGTATAGTTACGTTCAAGTTGATATCGTTTTTTTCTTCTCTACTCATCTCTTTGAGTGTTACCTAAGGTACAAGCTACTCATCCAAGATTTTCTTTTCTTAATGTTCTGTTTTGTTTATTTCATAAACATATCCCATGTAGTTTAACACTCTTTATGTTAATATCTGATCTCTTTATGTTCTTGTTTGTTTATTTTGTAAACATATCCATGTATCATCTACTTACCATTGCTAGGAAAACCTATCTTATTTTTTTTCCTATATTGTAACTTTCTTGCTACAAGCAAATTAATTTCATTTTTACATGCAAATATCAAAAAATTGCTTATACATGAATTATTCTCCTCATTACTTAAGGATTATAAATCAACAAAAATTAACATCTTTATATTGATTTTAGGCAGGTTATATATTATCGATTATGCCAAGGATGGATAAATCATGGGTTTACCTTCCAAGGTTTTTCTCATGGCCTTTTTCTTCAAAACAAAATAGTTAATTAACTTTAGTTCTTAATATATTTTATGAAAATAACCTTTTTTTCTTTAAAAATTATGTAGAACATCTACTGAGTATTGTTTGGGAGCTCAAAAATTTGTTCGCATGGTTCAAGCTCAAACAAATAGTGATCTCATTTTTTGCCCATGTGTCAAATCTCTAAACTTGTGCCATCTACATGTTGACACAGTTTATGAACACTTGGTTATAATGGGAATGAGTCCTACCTACACCACTTGGGTATTTCATGGAGAGAACCCGCAAATGCATGTAGAACATGCGGATCATAACGAGTCAAATATTCATAAGATGTATAGAGATGCTTATTATAAAGAATTTGAAGAATCATATCATGAAACTGATAATGATTTTAACCAAAAGTTAGAAGATGCTGAAGCTCCGTTATACCCAGGCTCTATAAACCATTCAACCATTTCAGCCACCATAGTTTTATTTAATCATAAAACTACGCATGGCTTATCTGACAATGGTTTTACAGAATTGTTACATATCCTTCGAGATATGCTACCACAAAATAATACTCTTCCTGATTCTATATACTCAACAAAGAAGTTACTGAAGACTTTTGACTTGGGTTATGAAAAGATAGATGCGTGCAAAAACGATTGTTGTCTATTTACAAAAGATAATGAGCAACTGGATACTTGTCCAAAATGTGGAACTTCAAGATGGAAAATTAACCAGCGCACAAATAAGGTTTTAAAAGGAATTCCTATTAAAGTGTTACGTTATTTTCCAATTATTCCAAGGTTTAGAAGGATGTTCAAGTCAATAGAAATAGCTAAACAATTAACTTGGCATGCTACTCATGCAAGTTCATGCGACATCCAGTTGATTCACCTACATGGCAAACAATTGATAGAAAGTGGCCTGATTTTGCTTTAGATGCACGTAATCTTAGGCTTGGGCTTGCAACAGATGGTTTTAATCCATTTCGTGATTTAAGCTCTCGGTATAGTTGTTGGCCTGTGATATTAGTGACTTACAATCTTCCCCCCTGGTTGTGTATGTCTAAAGAGAATTTAATGTTGACTTTATTAATTCCAGGACCTAAACAACCTGGAAATGATATAGACATATACTTAGAGCCATTAATAGATGACTTGAAGGAACTATGGCATAATGGGGTAGATGCGTATGATTCATTTTCTAAGTCCATGTTCAATTTGAAGGCCATCTTAATGTGGACAATAAATGATTTTCCAGCATACGACAATCTAGCAGGATGTAGCACAAAAGGGAAAGTTGCTTGTCCTATATGTGGTGTTCATACATGTTCTCAATGGTTAACTCATAGCCATAAGTTTTCATATATGGGACATAGGAGGTTTCTTAACCACTTTCATCCATTCCGTAAGAAAAAGAGTTGGTTTGATGGGAAGGAAGAAACCAGAGGAAGGCCTAAACAATTAACAGGTCAAGAAGTTTTCAATGAAGTTAAAGATTTTGCTAATGATTGGGGAAAAGATACTAAAAAGAAAAAAAGGAAGAAGTCAAATGTGGTTGAGATGTGGAAGAAGAAGTCAATATTCTTTGAGTTACCATATTGGGAGGTATGTTATGTCCACTTTAATATAAATTTTATATTTTATTAGTGATTTAAATAAAAGGTTATGTCTAAAATACTTTTTTCCTCTAACTTTACAACTTTTCAGGGCTTAATCTTACGTCACAACTTGACGTTATGCACATTGAGAAAAATGTTTGTGATAACATTGTTAGTACATTGTTAGATTTGAAGGGGAAGTCAAAAGATGGTCTTAAGTCTAGAAAAGATTTACAAGCAATGAACATTAGACATGATTTGTATCCAGAGCAAAAGGGGAATAGAGTATACCTTCCACCGGCCATGCACACTCTATCCAAGAAGGAGAAAAAAGTCTTTTGTGAAAGACTAATTGATTTAAAGCTACCTTATGGATATGGATCTAACATAGGAAATTGTATAGTTGCTGATAAATGTAAAATCATGGGACTTAAATCTCATGATTATCATATTCTAATGCAACAATTGTTACCAGTAGCAATATGGGCGCTTCTGCCAAAGGAACCAAGAATCACAATATTTCGACTTTGTGCATTCTTTAATGAGTTATGCCAACGAGTGATTGATGGTGCTAAATTGGAAGAGATGGAAAATGGAATTGTTGAAACTTTATATATGCTAGAAAGGTTTTTCCCTCCTTCATTTTTTGATGTCATGGTTCATTTGACAATTCATTTGGGACAAGAAGCTCGACGTTGTGGTCCAGTGCACTATCGCTGGATGTACCCTTTTGAGAGGTGATTCACATTTACTTTTTACTTTTAGTAACATATAATTACATAAATATTTCAATATACTTATACTTACCTCTCTTTTTTAAGATTCATGAAGATACTAAAAGGGTATGTTAGAAATCGTGCTCGACCTGAAGGATGTATAGCTGAGTGTTATCTAGCTAATGAATGTATGAAGTTTTGTCGTGGGTACATGAAAGGAAAGAACTTATTAGGTATCCACCATGTTAACAAAGAAGATGATGAAGAGCGATCACTCACTGGTGGAAAGAAAATCATTTTGGATGATGACGAATTAGAAATTGCTCACCGTTATGTGTTATCTAGTTGTTAAATTGACTAATCTATCAAATGCTTTTCAGGACCAAGGGGTAGATGCAACGCAAGATTCTGTGCAAGACAATCCACAAGTAAGTTACTTTGCATTTATTTGAAGTAACATCCCAATGACTAGATATTAACATTAATTAGGTTTGTATGGGCCTGTAAACTCAAATATAAAGTGATCTTACCAAACAGATTAGTAATACTTTGGAATTGTATTACTGTTCTTTTAGCATGAATACTATGTCTATGGTTTCTTGGATGGGAAGGAGAGTGGACAAAGTGAACATAAATATATTTGTAATTAAGGCCACTGTAGTGAAGTCTTTACTAGAGGCAAGATCACTTGTTGTTAGTATTTTATCCTAAGAATTTTTGGTAAAGATTGATGCTTCAAGTACTGGAACATGCATACATCCTTTTGAATTCAACCACTTTGTCCAAATTGAATTCTGTTTATTCCTTATATTTGAAGCTTCTTTGTTTAAGATGTAGTATGAAAGGATGATAATTCGGTATCATTTGTCATCACGTATTGATCTCTGTAAATGCTAGCATTTGTTTGAACTCTTCTCATAAATGTTAGTGTCATATATGTTTGTTAAATTGTGGATGGTAAGTAATTAAAGTTTCTTTTTGGATTGTCATAGATACAAAAGACGAATGATGGTGGAGATAGCTCAAATAACATAGACAATGCTCCATGTAAATTGTTGAATTGGATGGGAACCGATGCTATAGTTGGAGAAGGAAAAATTGCATCAACAGATTCACGTTCACAGGTACATCATATGTTTCTTGGACCAGATTGTTGGAAAATTTGGGTGACAGTGGTGTTATTGGAGAATACGCCTCTATATCGTCCTACATCCGAATTTCATGTACTTAATGATGCAATAGGAAGCACCATTGCTTGGCCGAAGAAATACGTTATGTTAGACTAAGTTTGGTCATTAGTATTTTGGACTAGTTGAAGTTTAGTTATTGCTATTTTAGAGCTAGTTGTTTATGTATTTCATTATTGTATTAATTTGAGATTATAAGTTTGATTTGTACTTGATATTTTAAACCAACTTGTTTCTTATTACATATTTATGATGTTTTGGAATTAAGCTTGAATTTTTGCTAATGAAATTTTTTTCACTGATGATGAATATTGGATGAAAAAGAAGTGATTGTCTAGGCAGCAAGTATAAATTTTTCATGGAATGAAATGCTTTTTATTAAAAAAAAAAAACACAATTGTTACAGCGTTTATAAATTGTTGTAAGACGACATTCGCAACATTTTTAAAATGTTGTAAAGGGCCATTCACAGCTTGTATCCAACGCTGTAAAAGAATAGACCCAAATTTCAGACAACCAGTTCACAATGTTGATGAAATGTTGCATACATCTTGTTAACAGCAGTCGAGCAATGTTGCATAAAACGCTGTAAAAGATTATATTCACAACGTTTTCGTACAACATGAATAAAACGCTATAATTGACCTAAGATCTTTTACAGCTTCGTCGATAACAACGTGAGTAAAAACGCTGTAAATGTGACTTAACAGCGTTTTTCGAGTGCTGTAAAAGGCAACATTTCTTCTAGTGGTTCAAAGTCAAATTTATCATGCACTTATAAAATGACATACATAAACAAACAACTAGCTTTTATTTAAGCCTATGCAACAGGTGATGGATGATATGGAATGGGAGTAAGCAACAAATCATCTTTCCTTCTGACAGCAACACCAAAGGACTCGGTCATGTCCACATCCTTAGGCAACATTCCATCGGGAAGTTTCCAATCAAAATGGTACAATAGCATTGCAAGAGGAAGCTCAACATTTGCGAGACCAAACGACATCCCTGGGCACCTCCTCCTTCCAGCACCAAAGGGCATGTATTCAAAATTAGCCCCCTTATAGTCAATAGAACGATCAAGGAATCTATCAGGATTAAAACTCTCTGGGTCAGCCCAATATTTAGGATCTCTTCCAATTGCCCATGCATTAACAAGAACTCTGGCTTTGATGGGTATGTTGAATCCATTAATCACACATTTCTCTCTACATTCTCTCGGAAGTAACAAAGCACCAGGAGGATGTAATCTCAAAGTCTCCTTTATTACTAGCTTTAAAAATTTCATTTCATCAATGATGGTTTCATCAATCTTCCCCTTCTTATTAACGACTTCCCTTACCTCAGCTTGTGCCCTTTTCATCAATCTTGGATTTTTCATCAGCTCGGACATTGTCCAATCTATTACTGTAGACGATGTGTCGCTACCGGCAATAAAGATATCCTGAAAATTGGAAATATACATGAATATAAGAAAATAAAATTAAAATAAGTATTATGGGTTTCCCTTAAACATAGTACAAGAAGTTAAAAAACTTACCAAGATTATAGCTTTGATGTTTTTAGTAGTTAAGGGGAATTCAAGATCACCTCGCTCTTGAAATTTCAAGAGAACGTCTACTAGATCTTCATGTTCTTTACCCTTTTCAGACTGCAGCAATAATGTTTGATTTCGGCTCTTGTGTTCATTGATAATGGTTTCGAGTATTTCGTCAGTTTTTAGATGCAGCCTCTCTGCTTCAGACTTCACTCCAGTGATCGAATGGAGCAATTCAATGGAAGGAAACATATCCGCAATATTAAAACCTGCCAGTAAAATCATAATATCGTGGGCAGCTGACATGAATGATTCTTTATATTTGTTTCTATTGCCAAAGGCTGCCCTTGAAATGATATCAGATACTGATTTGTAAACATTTTCGGTCAAGTTAATGGCCGATCCCGCTTTTGAAGCGATTAGATTAATGAGGCTGGAAAATTCTTCTTCTCTTATTGATCGGAATGATTGGACTCGCTTGATACTTAAGAGCTCCAGTATGCAAATTTTTCGAATTTGTCTCCAGTAACCACCATATGGCGAGTAGGCAATATCAGTACCATCAAAAGTGACGATACTTTCTGCTAAACCGCAAGGCCTTGACGCAAAGCTAATGTCATGGGTTTTCATCACTTCTTGGGCGAGTTCGGGTGAAGAAACAACGATGGTGGAAATTTCTCCAAGTTGTAGGCGCATTAAGGGGCCATATTTCATGGCTAAGTCTCTTAGTGTACGATGGGGTAGAGGGCCAACAAGCTGATGCAAATTGCCAATGAAAGGTAATTTCCATGGGCCTGGAGGTAGCTTTGATTCATTATTGGTTTTGGGGCTCTTCCCTATTTTAAGCAATAGGTAGGTAAACAGAAGAAAGATGAGGTAGGTGAGGACTGAGGAGGAAAATAGCACCTCCATGAGAAGGTATCGGTTACTGAGGAGTGAGGTACCTAGGCAACTCCCGGCCTTGGTCTTTACTATCTCTTATATATCCATTTTTTGGGGCCTTTGCGATGCTAGCTCATTTCTGGGGGCGTTTTAGAATTAATCAATTTCCTTTAAGATTTTAGATGCTGCAATCAACGACTCCATAATTTTCTTGGACTCTAGTGAAGTCGGCTTTGGTGTCTAATCTTTTCAAAAGTTTTTGTTCTCATCAAAATCTCCTCATAATTTTAGTTATCCTCTTTTTTATATTTCTTCGTTTTCTAAATTTATAATTTTTTAAGTAATTGGAAATTAAGAAGAACTTATAAAAAAGGTTGTTATGTTTGAGGATAATTTTAAATCCACAAATAGGTTTTAGATTTTATTAATTATAGCGACCTTTTGTAGTATTTGAATATTAAAAGCAATCTTTAAGTACAAACTCAATCATATTATCACATTATCAGATGTTAAAAATTTTTAACCACTGGACCTCCGCGACTGTCATAATCCATTGCATACTATTCTTTGCCTAACATTTGTCATATTCATTTTTTATTTCTCTCCCTAAAAGCCCGCCATGATGAGGACAAGTCTGACGCCAGTAAACCTCCACCTTTTCGAGAAACTTTGGAATGTATACAGCGGCGGCCACTGGAATGTGTTGACATATGTCACATATCTTAAACTTTCTACCATTCTTTTTGAAAAATCTCAAATGTGACATAATTTTAGATACCTAATTTATGTTAATAAACTCCATGTGCTTTAAAAAATAACGACTAGTCCTCTATGCTTTCCAATGAAAGGCATCAATAGGACGGTACGTTGTACATTGTAAAGTGGCTGTAGCATTAAAGATTTTTGTTTTGGGAATTAAATGAAATCCTGATAATCTAATCAAAGCTCAAATTGATTGGTTTCTTGGCTGAAAATTTTACGCAGGAAAAGGAATATCATTTTTTTCCTTTGTCTTTTTGGAACGCTTTCAAACGCAGTTTTCGGTTGGGTTGCATCAGGTATAAGGAGAGAATTGTTGGATGGATTAGTATTGGGGTTGAACCAAAGAAGTCTCATCAGTTTCTAGAAGGGGAGAAGAAGCCAAAGTAATTTATTTTTATGAAGTTGGTTACTATGTGGAAAAAGAATAATATTACATCCCTAAAATTTTTATACAAACCCATCGATATAGTGTGATATGGTTACGAGTTGATGTAATCATTAGATAAATAAATCTTAACAATAAATGAGATTAATTAGGAAAGGTAATATAGTGATTATTAGAAAGGGTGACTGCTTATGCAGTTGTGCGCACATGTACTTGACTTGTTGCCTCCTTTTAGATTTTGGACTTTTAAGGATCATCTTCTTTTGACAAGTAAGCAATTAATTGATTACTGTTAAGACAGTTAACTTATTGTTGGAGAAAACCTGCTCTAAATTAATTAGCCACCCCTAGATTGGAGGTATAAAATTATCCGCCCGCCCGTGATGACATTAAAATATTTAATATCATAAGTTTAAATATTTCACTAAACTCAATATAAATTTATTATAATTATAAAAAATTGAAAAATTATTTCTATTTTAGCTTTATATTTTACAATTAAATTTAAAAAATGTTAAGAATCAATTTTACTAAATTTTTTAAAAGTTCACGTTCATATAGTTAGAGTTGATTTAATTTACACAAACAATATATATATATATATATATATATATATATATATATAGCCTATCCTACCCTACAAAAGTTGCATCTTCAGCTGTCTATTTTTAAGTATTAGTGGTTGAACATAAACCTATGGGGCAAAATCTGACAAAATTTTTGTAATGGAGCAGTGCGAATATCCAATATAAATTCAATAATAATTTGGGAAAATGTCAAAAAAAAAAAAAAACCTAGTAAAGAGTTTACTTGACAGCTAATAACTTAACTCATCTATATATATATATATATATATATATATATAAAGGGAGAGAGATCATTAGGAAACCAAAGAAATCAACTAAATTTCAAAATATAATTCAAAATTTAACTACTTTATGCTTTTATAAATTTGCGTTGTTTTATTCATTTTCTTTCATTTTTGCAAAATAAAATTTGGAAAAAAAAGAAGCCTAATCTCGAAAAAAAAATATGAAAAAAAGACCTACAAGTCAAAAATACATAATCAAAGGTCTCTTGCTTGTAATTATATTCATGGTTTTAATTTGATTTTTCAATGTTGCATTAATTTTCCAGGTTGCTCTTAATTTGATTTGACTAGCAAGTAGCTTTTTGTGGACGCCGTGTTACTATGAAGGACAATTAAAATTAATTTTTTCCACATCACATAAGAACTTTACGGTCTATTTAGGTTATCATACAATAGAAGAAAAAAAATCAGTCTAAAGAAAATTTGAGTCCATAGAAAATGTCGTATACAAACAAATATAGACGATTGCACAAAAGAAACAACGCAATCTGATGATGCGATGGCAAGGAAAGGAAGAATAGTGCTTCAGCCTGTGAAAAATCAAAGAAATAAAATATTGTGATCTTGGATGACCGCCGAATTCTAACTAGACCTAAATTTTATTGGAAAAGGTTTTTGCATGTTAGAAATTTTATATAGATGATAATTAGCACCAAAAAAAGGACAATGACGATAATAGAATAACATAAAATTTAATACTTTTTAATAGAGTGTAGCTAATTAGAAAAGAGGTTAAACTAAACTGATTAAGCTAGCTGGTCGAATAAATTCCTCGATGCATTGCTTTAATTTTCAAATCCAAGCAATTAAATAATCTTTTCATTTCTCTGTCAAGTAAAAGTAGTAGCTAAAGTTTGACTATTGAATATTGTTCATGTTTTTCTCGACGATTACATATATTCTTATTTATTAAAAATTGAAGTAACAGTTAATTAGAGGATCCACGCACCGATCCCCAAATTGTATTTAACTAAAAAAAAAATTTAAGAATACAAATCCTTTTTTTCTTTCTTTTGTATTAACAATCGGACGACTATGTTGAACTCGCAACACGAAAATTATAGAAACTTTTATTTATATTGCAAACACGCTTTTACAGTACAATGATCCAAGTGAAATGTACTCAAGACACTAAAGATAAGACCCCAAACAGCACTTTAGACTTTTAAACAAGACACTAGCTATTTGTGTATACTTCTCTGCCACGCAGCTCGCGTCACTTGCACTTAAGTGTTTTGTTGACTCGTCTCTCATCCGTTGCTGTCCCTCAGCTTTCCTCTGTTGAGAGTCGCTCTCACGTGCTTGTTTCCCAACGGGATAATTGCCACGTATTAATTATGATCATGAAGCTTGTTTTCAACTCTCAAGCTGCAAGATTTTTATCGAATTAAATTGTGGCTGTAAAATTATGATAATAAATAGATACTGCTGTAAAGAGTTGCGGATCAAAGATTGCGACAAAGAGCAATTCATGGTAAAATATCATATGTTTATGGTAAATTGTATAGGTGAATTATTATAAATTTGTCTAAGTCTTTTGTAAGTGTGTAGTATCACTTAAAAAAATATATTTATGTTATCATGTATGTTTTTTAATAACAAAATATAACTTCTAACGAGTTAACCAATATTTCTTATGTAGAATGTAAAATTAGAATTTTCACTCCAAAACGAAAAATGTTATGATGCTCATGATAATACACGTGTATAAATTAAGAAAACTACTCAATCATTATCGATGAGCTTTTGGATTCTTTCATTTCTTAGAAAATTAAAATAGTAGTGTAAGTATATGATTAAATATTGGTTAATCATGCATGATTTGAAGCTCTAATTAAATTCTTTATAACTTGCAAGGGCTTCGATGTTTTTTTTTTTTTTTTGGTTTTTTTACCCCTTCTCAAAAAAAAGTATAATTGCACTTAAGACACTCGTGTAAACAATCTCTTGAATGCTGGAATTTTTAGTCAAATAAAGCTGCTTTGAAGAGTCTATTTGAACATCAAATTATACGGTATTATTCATATGAGAAGTCAATGATGTTATGCACCATAATAGATGCAAGAAAAAATAATATTTGTATAATTGCGCCAATAATGTCTGCTTTGGTTGCTTATTCCTACTCATCAAGAGCAGGCAAGCATCACGTGACTTCTTCTCTGGGTATGACCCGCCCATTTACTCACCAAAGAGCTCCAATCTACGTCGAAAACAGTAGTTCTTTCTCAAAATATGCGGTACCATGAAGAGATAAGGTGCAAGCAAACCTATCAACAGTTGAGATGGCCGAGTTGGTCTAAGGCGCCAGATTAAGGTTCTGGTCCGAAAGGGCGTGGGTTCAAATCCCACTCTCAACAAATTTAAATTTTTCATTTTATTATATTGTATCTTATGGGTTCGAATCCACTCTCAAACAGGTCTATACAAAACTTTTTAATTTAATTTATCAATTTCTAGATCTGGTTTCGAATCTGACTCTCAGCAAGTTTACCTAAAACTTTTAAAATTATAAATTTCTGCATTTATGTTAAAGAATATGACTTGCCCCCCGAAAATTATAAATTTCAGTGTCGCGGCTTATCAGCAAAATCAATACTCCCTCAACATCACGAAACACTGATCCTCACTGCCACTTCCCGCCGTCGAGTACGTTTAATGCTTCTACCAGTACACACTCGATTTACGTAGTGCTTGCGTAACTTATTTCAAACTCATAATTTGCATACGAAATTGATTTCAATTTGGAGCCAGAACCAGAAGAGTTAAATTATACATATGTGAACCACTCAATGGATCACCATATTCAGTATGGGTCTAGAAATTAGAAAGATGTACAAATTATGAAGGAGGCTGTAGTTGTCACAATCTTTGGGTTGTTAAGCTTGCTCCAATTTGTAGACTCCTAAAACAACATAGTTATGATGTATTCGCAGGGATATATTAAATATTAGTTCATTCTTAAAATATATGTGTCTTTGTATTATTTATATATTTATTTATATGAATAAAGTCTGAAGGACATATTTCATAATAATTTTAAGTTGGACGTCAGTACAATGGATCAACTTCACTCTATAGACTATATGAGGATATTTGCGTTGCTCTTGACAGTTCCATTAAGGAATTGCTTTTTACTCTCCTATAGAACAAGAAATTCACACCATTCCTTACCTAAGAAAGTGGTAAATTTCATATACTTTCTCTTTCGTCAGTGGATCAAGTTACATCACTTAAATGATTAATTGCAATTTGCTTTATTTAATGGAGGCAAGTTCCACTGCGATACACTGCAACCCTTGGAGAATACATGGATACTTGATGGACTTCAGCAGGCATGCCTATGGCATATATTAGTACATGGTTGATATTTCCTTACAAATTAATCCAATAAACCAGGAGGCATCTGAGCGCTTACAAGAATATATTCCTTTACGCAGGAACTATGATTAGATATTCAGATGATCTGGGAACATCATCAGTATAGAATCTAGGCATTTTTTTCAAACGATATTGAGAAGTTACAGATTCCATATTCCTTCATATGTATCAGCTCATCAATGTCATAATTAATCCCATTCCATTAAAGAGTCACCAATGATTTTTAAAAGAAATTTGGTGAGAAGGTAGCACAGTTTAATGTGGAAGAGGATGGAGAGACTATCGATCCTAAATTATTTGTCAGGTTTTATTGGTTTTTAAAATGTTGAATAAAGATATTTCTGTTTGGTCGCTATCTGTATTATTTTAATTATTATTTTTGTTTTATATAATACAGTAGCTACCTCAATTGGTTTGAGAGCTAAACTGTATTAGACCACTTTATTTGGAATTAATAATATTTACGAAATAGACTTAGAAACTAATTATTTTTTGGTCTGAAGTGTAAATTTAACTTATTCTTAGATTTTAAATTTTTTTGTGATTTTTGTACTTAAGATTTTATCTAAAACATTTTCCTTAGAGTAGACAAAAGTTAAAAATTTTAGCTTTTTATCTGATTGCAAATATCTGAATCATTTATTACTCTTATGATTCAGTTAAATCCCTTTGTAGAATTCATTTATTATCAATTTGTATATAGCCTAATATTTTAATTTTAAAATATTATAATTTACTTTTAATTTTATATTATGATTCTCTATATATTTTTAAAATTATTTTGTAGTCATTTACCTTATTTATATATCGAATTCTTTTAGAAAAAAATAACTTTTAACCTATTTACACATATTTCAATAAATTAAATTCATAATAAATATTAGTATACAAATATTTTTATTATATGAAATTAAATCACAAGTGAAAATAATATATATAAATAGTAATATATGTGTAAAATCATAAGTCTAAGACAATTTAATTCAGATATTAAAATAAAAAAAACATATCATTCAGATTTTAATATTTAGACCTATGCAATCTAATTCAAATATGTTCAGATTTCAAACAGAAAAATAATATACCCTTTAAAAACTGAAATGACCTAAAAGTAAGAGAGATTACTGTACTAGTCATATCTGTATTATATAAACATACCTACTACCACATGTATTCTGAAGTATATACACCGGACCGCGTATTTGCCGTAGATTATTATGCTAGGCCCATATGTGATGCAGTTTAGATGGGCAGAACATGTGGCATGCAGACCCCGAGCCCAAGTTTGGGAGGGGGACTTCTTTTACATTTTCTCCTCAGACCACGTTTGATTCATTTTTAAGAAAGCGGGCCAGGCCCAAAGACCGAACTACCATATGGGTCTATCTCGGACTGGACAAAACCAGCTCTTCAACTTTTTTTTTTTTAAAATAAAGTAATTATAATAATAATAATAATAATAAACAAATAAAATATAATAAATAATTCTATTATTATATTATTAATTATATTAATAATTTACATTTAAAACTAAATCATCTTTATAATTACAATTAATATAAATCATAAATAAGAAATAAATATCTAAAATATAATTAAATAGATATTCAAACATAATAAATAATTTTATTATCATAATATTAATAATAAAAGTAAATAATTTATTTATAAATTAAATTAATGTCATAATAGTATAATGAATAAGGAAAATATTATTAAAATAAAATAAAATAAATCTATTATCATATTATTAATAATTTATTTACTATAATTTAGATATAAAAAATTTTATTTTTATAAATAAAAATAAATGATAAATAAAATAATAATTAATAATTTAATGAAATTAAGACATTATGGTTTTATCAAAATCATGAGTTACGCAATATAATAATATAGAGAATAACTAAATTAATTTATATTTAAAATTAAAATTATAATAAATAATAAAATAATAAACAAGTATAATATTATAAAATAAATATATTACTATTATAAAGCAATTAATAATTTAATGGAATCATAATATTATAAATATAATATGATAAATATAAATATATTATATCATTAAATAAAATTAATATAATATTATAAAATATTTTATGATAATTTTTATTCAAGTTAAATTTGACTACAAATTAAACAAAATTTTGTTTTAAAATTAATTTCTTACAAATTATTATAAAATAATATAGAACAGTTTCATATTATACTAAACATAAGATAATATTATATACAATCTAGTTTCAAATTCTCAATCCTAATCTTTTTTTTTGGAAAAATTACTATTTACATAAAAAGAAAAAAGATAGTACAAAATACGAGGTGCATACCCCAAGAAGAGTACCTAGTACTCACAAGTCCGAATGGAAAAAGGAAACCCAAATGTCCCAGAAAAACAAACGTGATATGGAGCCAAAAGCTCCAAACAAAACAGAAAAAGGCGTAAAGGCCCAAAACCAACCACAATGAAAACTAGCATCACCATAACAACACAACAAAAGGGCGCATGTGCCCAATGAAACAAAATAAAGTTCAATTAATCAACTAATAATGAAGGCCCCATATGGCACGAAGCTGAGGAGTGATCACATACTTGGCTTCAATGGTTTGAAGCCGAGAGCGAACCAAAGCAAAAATCTCATCAATCACCTGACGACGAGTCCTGTGACGCTGCTGATACACACGATCATTCCTCTCATACCATAGAAAATAAACCGTAGCAGAAAAAACCAAACGTGCAAGGATATGTCCAAAATTCTTCCTGCCCTGCAGATGAAGAGAAGCCCAATGAAGTAGAGAGCGCCAACTAAAGGATGGCCAAACAGTGAGAGTTTTAGCTGAAATCTCCCCCCATACAGAAGACGAGAAAGGACAGCTAAAGAAGAGATGCTCATGAGTCTCATTAGCTGAAGTACAAAGAACACAATCCGAAAAAGATAACATGCCATGACGCCGAAGTCGATCCATAGTACGAAGACGACCCAATGAGGCAAGCCAAAGAATAAAGAAGTGCCTCGGAACATGACTAGGGAACCATAAAAGGTGATGAAAGGAGTTCACCGAACGTCTACTCCGTAATAATTCCCATGCTGAGGCAATAGAGAAAATACCAGAGGTGTGGCCCTTCCAAACAATATGATCGGGAGTCCCCATCATAGGCCGGATGTTAACAGAGTCCCAAACCCGTCCTAGGACCGACCCACCATCAGGAAAAGCCCAATCCCCATCCTGAATAATAGCTGAGACTTTTGCATCTGAGGGAAGACCTGTAGATGAAAGAGTCCTGAAAGAGAACAAATCACAAAGACGACCCTGCGGCAACCAGTAATCCTGTCAGAATGAGGTATTACGTCCATCTCCAATACAAGAGACAAATTTACCCCTGCACCAATCCCGACTGTGCAAAATCTTCCTCCAAGACCAGGAGGCTCCAGAAGTAACCCGAACCTGCCAAAACGAGCGACCCCGAAGGATTACCTTATGAACCCAAGAAGACCATGTGGAAGACTTGTCAGAAAGAAGTCTCCAAATACGCTTCAGAATAGCAGCACGATTCCACTCCTTCACTTGCTTAATTCCTAAACCTCCTTCTTTCAACGGATAGCAAACAGAATCCCAAGCTACTTTGGCCCCAGAACTAGACAAAGAGGTACCTTTCCAGAGGAAAGCAGCTAGAATACCCTCAATCTTTCGCACCACAGCCGCCGGTAAAATGAACATAGATGACCAATAGACTTGGATGGAAAAAAGTACCGACTTAATCAACTGGAGGCGACCAGCATAAGTCAGCACAGCAGATGTCCACAACCTGACCCTTGACAGAATCCGTTCTATCAAAGGAGCACAATCTGAAAGGCGCAATCTGGTACTGATCAGGGGCACTCCCAAATAACGGACCGGCAAACTCCCCACATGAAAACCCAAGATGGACTGCAACGCTATTTGATCCTCATCATTGACTCCAGAAAAGAAGACATGACTCTTGGCTGAATTCGTAACGAGACCAGAGAGCTCTGCAAACTCCTGCAAAGTAGCATGAACCACTCTAACAGAGCCCACATCTGCCCTACAAAAAACCATCAGATCATCTGTAAAACAAAGATGAGTAAGAGAAATCTGCTGGCAACGCCAATGGTATCGAAAACCAGGCCGCTGAGAGGCCTTCTGAAGAATACCACTCAAACCCTCCATGGCCAACACAAAAAGATAAGGCGACAACGGATCACCCTGACGAACACCTCTGGAGGTGGGAAAGAACCCATGAAGCTCTCCATTTAAAGCAACCGAGAAGTGTGCAGTAGACATGCAGGTCGCTATCCATCTAACCATACACTCTAGAATACTGATCGTCCTTAACCCCAAAAGGATGAAATCCCAACTGACAGTATCAAAAGCTTTGCGAATATCCACCTTTAAAGCACAGCGGGGAGGCAAATGCCCAAGATGGTAATCATGCATAAGCTCTTGAGTCAAAAGAATGGCATCAGAGATTCTTCGACCTAGGACAAATGCTGACTGCGAACTCCCAATTACATCAGGTAAAACTACTTTGAACCGGTTCACAATCATTTTAGAGATGTACTTGTAAAGTACATTACAACAAGAGACTGGTCGAAAATCACTCATAGTCCTCGGAGTCTCAACCTTGGGGACCAAGGCAATCCTAGTGGCATTAACACACTTCAGCATCCGATAAGTCGCAAAGAAGTAACGCACAGCAGCCATAAAATCCATACTAATAATGTCCTAAGCCCTCTTAAAGAACAGAGAAGTGTACCCATCCGGTCCTGGAGCTTTATCATCGGGAATCGAGAATAAAGCTGACCTGATCTCATCGTCGGTAATAGGGCATACCAAAGAAGGCAGCATCTCTGCAGAAACTCTTCCAGAGAAAAACCGAGAAGCCTCTACAAGAGAAGGTCGAGAAGGAGCTGTAAGTAATTTCTGAAAATACCTTACAGCTAGATGACCCAAGTCGTCCCGATCTGTAACTATAGTACCATCCTTATCCTCAAGCTGATGGATCCGATTCCTGACCTGTCTATGGATCAGAGACCTGTGAAAGAACTTGGTATTTTGATCCCCCAAAGAGAGCCATTGGATCCTTGACCTCTGCCGAAAAAAAGCCTCCTTATCCCTGCACAACTGGGAATACTGCTTAGCATAAACTCTCTCAGCCAGAATACATTCTGGCGAATATGGGTTCTCATCCAGAGCGGCCTGAGCTGCAGCCCACTGAGCTCGAGCCTCAATGACTCTGCTAGAAATATGACTAGAATCCTTAGCATGCAAAGCCTTAAACTCACGCTTTAGAAGGCCCAATTTCTGTGTGACTCGAAACATAGGATCTCCTCCCACATGCATAGACCATACTCGCTGAACCATCTCCAAGAAATCCTCTCGGTCAGCCCAAAAGTTCAAAAATTTAAAAGGACTAGAGATCTGCCGACGCCGATCTCCAAATCTGATGACCATAGCACTGTGATAAAAAACATCCCGAGGAAGAACCTCAGAAGTTGTGTGAGGCCAATTTAAGAACCATGAAGTACTACCAAAACTCCAATCAAGAGTCCGAAGAATAGTACCATCTCCCTGTTGCCCATTATGCCAAGTATACCGAAGGCCCAAGGATGGAACCCTGATTAACGCTACGTCATGAAGGCATTGACCAAACTCATCCATATAACCATGTCATGCGTGATCCCCACCAACTCTATCTGAAGAGCGCAAGATCGCATTGAAATCACCCAATGCCAACCAAGGTAAGTCACCAAACCCCATGGACTGAGCTCTGAGAAAATTCCACAATTGTCGATGAACACCCGGATCGTTAGAGCCATAAACAAAGATCAAATCAAAAGAAACCCCATCTGATAATCTGGTAACCTGACAAACGATCCACTGTGGAGAAAACTGTAAACCACTCAAACTGTACAAAGAAGGATCCCAACACACCAAAATTCTACAAGCAATGGACAAAGTGGCATTGGATAAGAAATTCCAAGAAGGACAAGTATCTGAAACAACTGAAGCAAGGTGCTGCTGTTCAACCTTAGTCTCTAAAAGACCAATTAAACCTAAAGAATACTTAGAAACCCAGTTTCTAACTGCTCGCTGTGTAGAGAAGCCATTAAGGCCTCTAATATTCCAACTTCCTATCATAGGAAACTGGAAAAACTCAGAACTCAATAAGAAAAAATCATCAGGGGCGCTTACCCCCTCTACCCCCATTACCACCCTTTTTATTTTTTATTAACATTGGAAAGTCATGGAAAAAGTAAATGTTAATAGTAACCAATATTCATTATTTTAGATGGTCATGAAGCTTCAGCACGTTTGAACGGTAAAAAAAGATGGAGACTTTGTGGCCAGAATATAAATGGCATTCATGAGCCCAATAGTGTCAAATTTAGCAGTTGGATCAATTTGGGCCCAGTCCGCTATCAGCATGAGGCTTCGTTGGAACCTTAATTAATGGGTGCAAAACTGAAAAGTTTAGGGGAGAAACTTGAATGAGAGGGTTATTACTTATATTTGAGCTCAACCGGCGTAAAACTAAATAAACAAAGAAATCATCCTCATAAACGATGCGAACGTTGTTGCTAACGTTAATCTGCATACACACTTTAGAAGGTTGAATGAAATTGAAGGTACACAATTACAATTAATACATATCTTGAAAATAATACAACAACAACGTTAAAGTTCTTACAGTTATTATCTTTTATATGTATATATTACATTAAAGTATGTGTATACGTGCATCTTAAACTTGAGATGTAATATACATTCTCTAAAATAGGAAGAAAAAAACCAAAAAAAAAAATTTTGACGAGATTGACAGATTTGAATCCTATAAGATCATCAATTTGATTTTCTGTCTTCGACCAATACAATGATATTTTGATAAAGAATGGTTGAGAAAAATATAATTTGGCTCAACCTTAAATAAAATTCTGCTTAACTTTTCTAAATATTCTCTTGTTTTAATTCAATGGGTTAATATTTGAAATCGGAGAGTAAAATTTAATTTTGTAATTTAACAAATTTTTTGAACTCATTTGAATGTGATAGATAAAAAGCGGAAAATAATAACTATGTTCGATGCTTCAAGTTAAAAATTAAACACCTCTAAAATGTTCATGGTGTGTGGATACTAAAAAATAACCACAAAAGTTCCGCAACACAGATACCTCCATAGAACTCGTAGAAAAAGAGGAAGTTATCAATGTTTTCCCTCTAATCACGTTTTTGAATATGATATTCTCCTAATTTTCCCTTTATATAAAATAGAATACGTATAAATTAGAGAAGATTCTTTATTAAATTCTGATAAGAATATCTTGTCCTTTTAGGAGATGAACATCTTGTAATTTGTTTTATTCTCTATAGTGAAATTATTCTGTACCCTTCCCAGTCAATATAGGTTCTTCATGAACTGAACCACTTAAATCTTGGTTCTCTATTGTGTTTTCAAATTGCTTGATTCTTGGGTGGAATTGGCTGACAAAGATCTTAGTTTCACAACAGTTTTCATAGCTTTCTAGTGATGATTTCAATTATCTCAGATTTTTATATTATGGTTTGAATTTCAGTACAAATTAAGGGAGATTAAAAATTAAAAAAATCAAAGGAAAAAATTTAAAACACCATTATTTATCTATTTGATAACAAAGAAAGGACTTTCGTATGTTTGTTTAACTCCTATCTAAGCTATATAAGCATATTGGAAATAACAACAACATTAAAACTCGATAGATAATATGGTACCCACATGACTGACGAAACATTCAATGGCGGATTTTTAAGAAATTATTTATTAAAAAAATTCTTATAACTTCTACAGTAAAAAAAAGTAAAGGAAAAATATATGAAAACTATTAATGCAGACTAACTCAAGAAGGCTAGTCATTTTCTAGCTACGAATATTTTATTTGTTGATTTGGTAGTGAAAACGAATACATTTTGGTCCACATTACTACTGCACATCTTAGAATTGAAATTAGAATAACATTTTACTTACAATTCATCGATAATTAACATATTTTAGAATTAAAATTAAAGTAATATTACATCGATAACTCATCTATGATCAGTCTTTTTATAACCTAAATTGTCAAAATATTAGTAGATAGGTAGTTACAATATCATGTAATTTAACCTCTTTTACTTTTTTTTTTCAATTTTTACTTATTCAACAATATTTTACAAATTCCGGTTGTACAAAAGGTTGATTGTAGATAAGTTTTAGATGTAAACAATGCTCTTACAATTATTTATGTGAAGGCTTTTTAAGAAATTATTCTTTTGAAGAAATTAATTTTTTAAATTCTACTGTATTCTTAGAATATTCTTATGTGATGATTCATGGTCGAATTCATCGAGAAAGAAAGATAAAAGATTGCATAAAAAAGTCACTGACAATCAAAGTAAAAAAAAAAAAAAAGGGAAAATATGAAAACTATTAACTCATACTAACTCCGTTAGTTTACGTAGTCATTATCCAGCTAAAAGGGGAAGAATATTTTCATCCGTTTGCTTAGGGAAAATGACTTATACACGTTGTTTTAATCTATTATATAATAAAATTATTGGACATAACAACATTAATTAATAAAACTTAGTAAAGATATGTCACCAAAGAAGTGACAAAGCCAAAAAATTGAATTAGTGGGAACAATTTTGAATGTGATAAAAATAAAAATATAATACAGAATAAATAGATTTTCTTTAATATATTATTGTATATTAAACATATATTATTCTATATATTATTGGATAACTAGTAAAAAGGTAATTAAAATTACATATTAATTTTAAAACTCATCTCTTTTGTAATTACTTTTTAGTTTTAGGGAATATTGCATAAATGACCTCATATTATGAGGTCATCTTTCTTTTTAAAAATAGACAATTCAAATGACCCTAAAATTATTTTATTTTGTTAGGTTGGATGGAATATTATTGAAATGACTTTAATGCCCATTAAATAAATTTTTGAAAATTGACGGGAAGGGAGTTACTCGAACCCACGACGTTGCGCTGCACATATCCAGTCTTTGCCAGCACGCCACCCCCCTCTTGGGATATAAGGCACACCAAATTTTGTATTTACTATAAGTTTTTTTGAAAATTTCTATGGGCTGGATTCGAGCTTAGCACAATACCATGCACGTGCTCAAAATTGCCACCACGTTTGCTCCACTATTGCGTCTCTTGTTGTCAAATTTTTAATTTTGGTAATTTTAATTTCAAGGGAAAAACACTTCTACCTTTCAAGGTTCCAACCCAAGCCCTTGGCATGCAAGTTTGAATCATTGCCATTGCACCAACCCCAAGCTTGCAATAATGTTTGCAAATATTTTTATTTATTAATTTTTAAGAAAAAGACCCAAAATACCTGAAACTTCTCGTGCCTTCCCTTTCCTCCTCAAAATGCTCCCTCCTCCTCCTCCCTCCCTCCATCTCCTCTCTCTCTCTCTATACTACTTCTAATCTCAAACTTACACAAGCAGCCACTGACTGACCACAAAAGAAACGAACACCCACCACCGTTGTCGCCTATCATCACGTTTTGCTCTCTCTCTCTCTTTTGGATTTCATTTTCTCTCTCTAGATTGACAAAGCCATGGAATTTGGGGTTTTTGGGGAATTAATGGTGAGCCATGGATGTGGAAAATGGTTGGTAGCTACATAAAAAAATTGTAGGTATTTTTTTGTTTTTTCCGAATTGTGGTGGCTTTGAGACTCTGAGTGGACCGTGAATTATTTGGTAGAGGGGTGCATGTATAATTTTGGAATTGTGGTGATGACTTGTAAGTATTTTTTTAGGGGTGTTGTGGCCGTTTCATTTGTTTTGGGGGCCGACAAAGATTTTTGTATCTTTTTTAATTACTTTCAAATATTTAATTAAAGTGATCAATGTTACCAATATATCCTTAATGTTATGCAAGTTAACAGAGAAGTAAACGGTAGGGTCATTGCTACCTATTTTCAAAAAGTTGATGTTAATTATGATATTAGACCATAAGATGGGGTCATTTATGAAATATTCCCTTAGTTTTAAGTGTACACTCCTAAAATGTTTGTCTTATAGTTAATTTCAATCGATAATACACTTGATAATAAATTAAAAAATAATCAATTCATTTTAAAAAATCGCATGTTAAAAACAAATAGTTAAATGCAAGTTAATTTCATATATTAAAAGCATTTATACTTTAATTAACAATTAATATAAATTATATAAACAATAAAATATATAAAGAAAAAAGAGTTCTAATATATATAAGGCAGTAGACCTTGCTAATAATTTATATGACGTAGGTTTATATTTTAAATAGTGAGTTTGTTGGTTAAAGGTTAATATATTTTATAGAATGGGATTTAATAACACTACAAGAAAAATGCTCATATTTGACTGTTTTCGACTGTCACATAAGCATATATTTGACGGTCTTGAAAGTGCCATCAATGGCACCATCAAATATGCTATATTTAGCGGTCAATCAAACGCCAAATATGCAGCTAATCATACTTGTCAAATAAAAGCAACAAATATAGTTATGCATAGGATGCAAAGCTTTGGACCATATTTGTCACTTTTAAGTCAAATTTGTGTTGCTTCTACTGGTAACTTTTTTTGAATTGAAAAATATTTGACGCTTTTTGCCCAATAAGTATAACTTTTCTATAATAACTTTATTGAATTTATTCATTTTTTGCGGTCATTAACTGATAAATTTGGCTGGGTAACGGTATGTAACAGTAACATTTTTTAAAATTGACCATAGTTGTCGGTTTCTAAGCGGTAAGAAAGATTGATTAACTAATTTTTTTTTTGAATTCCATCATATTTGACGGTTTTGGATCAGTATATTCTTTTAAAAGATATTTGGCGGTTTCAGCCTCCAAGTATGACATAGAAAAATTTTAAAAATATATAATATATGTTGTTCAGTATTCATTTATTTAATTTTAAAATATGTTTCTTTTAAAAATTAAACCAATCCTCACAATCAACATTAAAAATAAACTTAAAAAAAATCAACAAAATAGATAAATATAACCAAATCTATAAAATCAACTTCAAAACAATCTTAGCTAGCCTAACATTTTTTTTCCTTGTATATCTGAAATCAAATTATCAATCATTAATAATAAATTCTTATTAAATATGCATGAGTTGATAATTGCAAGTTCTTAAGCAATTGGAGAAGAAAAATTATGATGATCAGTACAACACAAAACACCCATCAACTCCAACCTGGAAAGGAGTCCGAGCATGCAACAGTCACTAGTTAGCCCTCCAAAGTCAGCAAAGAAGGCTTTTGTAGACCTGAAACACAAAAATAAATAAATAGAAATTCTTCAACTTCAATGAAAAGAAGTTCACATTATCATCACTACAAGAAAAATGACCATATTTGACAGTTTTGAAAGCGCCACCAATGACACCGTCAAATATGATCAATTTAGCATATTTGACGGTCATAAGACCGCCAAATATACAAATGACTACACTTGATAGTTTTTGACCGCCAAGAATAAATAATTTTAAAAAATTAAAAAATATATATACTTGACAGTTTTTAACCGCCAAGTATGCACCTAACTATACTTGATAGTTTTTGACCGTCAAATATAAATAGTTTTAAAAATTAAAAAAAAATATATACTTGGCAGTTAGTAATCAGCCAAGTATTATATATATATATATATATATATATAAAATTTCAGAAATTCATAATCTGTATCATTTGTCACATTAAACAAAATTCTCATAAAACAAGCATCAATCCTCGAATCAATCACACTTTATCATATATCAAAAATCCATATAACAAACAAATAAGCATACTACACAATACCAAGTAATTAGCAACTTTGTAATTCATGTAGTCAGTAATTTACACCAATAAGAGCAAAGAATAACGATGGATTATAACAACTGAAGTGTATCAAATCTATCTAATTACTTTGTAAGTTTTTCAATGCAAACCGATTGTCAGGTGGTATAATTCCCTTATTGTATTTTCCAGTGAGCACTACAGAAGCAAGTACCATACCCTTATTGGTTGTAAATTATCTAGAAGCCTAAGAGATTGGCACTGTGATGTTTCATTGATTTCTATTAGTTTCCAAATCCTTGACTTTTCCACAGACTCATCAGTGATTTTGGGTTTCACATTAGCCAAACTTCTAGTATCGTTGCTCTGCAAAAGCCAAAGGGAAAAAAATTAGATCGTTTTACACAAAATTCCTTTTTCATGTCGTGTATCCCCAGCTGTATTCAATAAAAAATTTGCATTACTATGACAGTAAGTCTAAGCTACACTTAAAATCAGAATTATCCATGGCAAAGACATCAACACTCACCATTCCAACAATTGCTGTTGCGGCTACTAGAGTAACTCGATCTACAATGCTTGTTGCAACACTTGTATTTGTTGAACCAAATGTGCCTATTGCAAGGAGCTTGTATAGACATTATGCATTTAGGAAAACATTTATCCATAAGTAGGTCAACATAAAAACTTTAGCTTTACCTTCAGAATAGCTGCAGGAGCAACTTTAGAGGTATCAAATGCACGATTCTCCATTGTGCGTAGCAGCCTGATTCCATCAGTATTTGCAAGAATTTTAACACCATTGTCGCTAGTTGAGACAGCTTATAGAATTTCTTCTTTGTTAAATCTAATGCAAGGTGAAGCCTGTATGTTTCCAAGACCAGGATAGTTAGCTGGCAGACTCAATTGCATCAAACTAAAACAACTAAGGTTTGTCTGTATTAAACAATTACCGGTAATCCACCATCTGAATAATCTTTATAAATTTTTATAGGAAAAATTTATAAAATGCATAATCTTTATCATTTATCACATTAAATTTCTCATGTAACAAACATTAATCCTCCAATCAATCGCTTTCAATCATATATCCAAAATCCATATAGCAAACAAGTAAGCATAACCAATTTTAGTCTACCCCAAATCTACAATCACAAAAAGTACTAATCCTCCAATCAATTATATTTAATCATATATCACAACTTTACGTAGCAAAAAGTAAAAGAAAAAAAGTATACTCTAAAACAACTATTTCTAAAATTACAACGAGTACTACTTCATCAATCAATCACATTTAATCATATATCAAAGTTAGCTTACCATGAATTTAGCTCTCTATCTCTCTTGCAGAAGACATAACAGCAATTGATAAGAACAATGATTTACTTGAAATTAGTAATTATACCTCTGAAAGATGTAAATTCAATGAGTTAAACCAAGAAAGGTACGGCCTGTTAATTTGCAAATTGAACAAATCCACATCCTTTGCCAACTGGTATTTTCACAGAAACAATTTCACCAAACTGAGAAAAGGGGTCCCTAAGATCCTCATCACTAACATCAGAGTCAAGTGCCCCTACAAAAATCTGTAACAAACATGTTTTTAATGGCAAAGAAGATATATTAGTCTCGATGATGAACTGATAATTACCAAAGAGGGAAAGACTTGACTCACAGTTGCATTATTTGACTTGCCATCAGATTGAGAACCCTAGACCCTGGCACCGTTTGTTGTATGTTCGTCGGCCAACGCAAGAGCTAATTAAAAGACAATAAAACATATATATCAAATCAATATGCAAATAGAAAGCGCATGGAATGAAGTGGTTTCAAAATAATAACTTTAGCAATTTAGTGTAAAAAGCTTAGTAGATATCCATCAAATAAAAACATGATATCAAACAAAGCTCTGCAAAGAAAAAAAAATTGAGGAATTTCTTCATGAAGAAAAATAAATAATTAATAACTGCGAATTATAGCATTGATCATTTGAAAACAATACCATCCAACAAGTTACAATAACCCTGAACTTAAAAGTCCCAAGGGAAAAGCAAAATCAGGTAAAGCACAAAGAGATTATGCCCAAACCCAGAATTTAATATCCTAAACCTTACGAGGAAAATATTCACTTCCTGGAAATGATGATAATATATTCCAATTGAGCCACTGAAAACATAAAAATAGAGTATCAAAAATTTATAGAAAAAAGATTTCATTTGAAACAGTAATAGATTTAGAAGTTAATATCTTTGCCCTAACAGAAATTCCATTTCCTGATCACAAACTCATTAAAATGATGATTCACTTTCACTGTCCAGCAGGAGCTAGCAAAGGCTTAAGTCAAATCCAGTATAAGATCATATATTGCACTAAAAAAGACCATGCTCAGCAGGCACAACAGCACGGGAAAACATCCTTTGACAAAAATTAATTCCAAGTAAGTAGGAAGTCATTCTAAGCTGACTTATAGAAAGTTCAAAAGTTGGTGACTTTCATCCAGTTACGAGGATTATTGGGTGAAACCAACAGAAAAGAATAACATTGTGAATAGAATTGTACAAACCTTAAATATAATAACAATATATGCACATATTTTGGGTTATCTCTCTATTAACTTTTTTATAAGACAAACCATAATACGCAGGCAACCAATAACAACATAAAAGCTACTAAAAAAATAAATCCATCATAAACAACTAGATCAGCATAGAAGTTGTGAAAGTAAAAACTAACCAAACTAAAAATGTATATCAAAGAAGCAAACAGAAGCTAAATGAAACCATTATCCGATCCAGATCAGAATTTTGGTAGGATCAAGAGCTTACACATTCACATCTCCTTGTTCAACAAGGACTTATAATGCTAGGAGCATGTTACGATCCACATCAACTAAGTATGGGATTAGTTGGTGGTATTGCTAGGATCCCACATCGACTAAGTATGGGATTGGTTGGTGGCTTATAAGCCTATGGGCACCCTCCCCTTACAAGCCGGTTTTTAAGGGTGAGTTCTACCCATAGGTTTGTAACAATTGGTATCAGAGCTAGCCCACGTGAGACCCACGTTGCGGAGGGGGCTACCTGGGAAGGGGCGACCTGGAAAGGCCAGAGTGAGCCACCCAGAGTGGGCCGCCGTGGACATCGGTGTCGGAAGCGTGGTGGTATGTTACGATCCACATCAACTAAGTATGGGATTAGTTGGTAGTATTGCTAGGATCCCACATCGACTAAGTATGGGATTGGTTGGTGGCTTATAAGCCTATGGGCACCCTCCCCTTACAAGCCGGTTTTTAAGGGTGAGTTCTACCCATAGGTTTGTAACAGAGCATTGTAGCACACCTTATGAGGAATACTGTTGTTGATATCCAGAAGCCTTTTTTGAGGTTGCAACATCTATATGCATGGGCCTACTTGAACACACCATTCATTTCGGACATGGCCCTTGACCTCTCATTTTCATCAGCAAACCTTACAAAACCACTTATTCTAGTTCAAAATGACTAATCATCAGCGAGAAATTGATGAACTAGCAGCAAGTCAGATCACCAAAAGCTAAAATCAAATATATTAACCACTTATTCCAGTTCAAAATGACTAATCATAACATGAATAGCTTCACTTTATAGTATCACCAAAATTACCCGGCAAGTAAATAAATTGTTGAGCTCTCCTGGTAAACACATGAAAAACCAAAATCTTTTCTCCAAAATTCTGCAATTCTCATGATATCCAAGAAAATGAAGCAGAGTGCATATCACCTGAAAAAAGATAATCAGAGATACATGTAAATAAGATATAGTTAGAAAAGAAGTAATTGAAGAACATAGAAGTACCTCAAACATGCATAAACATCACAACTGATCAGTAAATGTCCAAGTCTTCACTTCATATGGCAGAGCAATTCCAAGTTTACCCTTTGTGTGTTCAAACCAATCATTTTCAACTATTTTTGGCATTATTTTATTCTATTATGTCTCAACGACTTCAACTTTTTCAGGGCAATCATCAAGTCTTCCTGCAAATTTTGAGTGCTTGTATCCCAAACCCCAGATGTAATTCCCCTTTCTTTTAAATCCTTCAAAAGTATTTCACCCTTTATAATGCTATCTTCCTCTCTAAAAATGGCATTAATTAGAATGCTATAGGTGGTAGTATTGGGCCAAAGACCTCGTTGTCTAATCTCTTCATATAATTCAAATGCAGCCACAAAATCACCCGAAGCACAAAGGCCAGAAATGAGAACATTGTAAGCAACCACATCAAGCTTCACACCACAGTGTTCCATTATGTTTTTTAACTTCAGAGCCTCTACAAGGTTAGCTTCCTTGCAGAACATGTGCATTAGAGTTGTAAAAGTAGCAACAGTTGGAACAAGTTGCATTCTCAGCATGAGATTAAGAACCAACATTGCTTCTTCAACCTTCCTACAGGGGCATGCCCTCTTACCATTGCACTCTCAGCTACATCACAGGAACTCACATGAAGTTTCTCTATCTCATCTTTCAGCTTGAATGCTCATTGTTTATTCCCTGTTCTACACATACCATTAATTAAAGAAATATATTGTGTGCATTTAGGCTTTAAACCTCTCACTGACATTTCATGCACAACAAAATGAGACTCTTGGAAGGCAGAAACTTTGTTCAATCCACTTACGAGAGCATTATAGCTATCTATATTAGGAAAAACTCTGAATTTATTCATAATATTAAACAGATCAAAGGCCTTCTCCAAGTCTCCATTGTTACAACACTTTATTATAAGCACACTGAATGTAAACTGATCAACTATATTAGCCTCTACTATCATCTTTTTCAAGAATTTAATGCCAATATCCAACATACCAGTCTCACAAAATCCAAGAATGAGGGAATGACATGTGAACTTGTCAGGCAATATACCAGCTTTTGTCATGATACTGTGTAACATGGAGCACATCAATAAATCCTTTTTCTTTGAATAACCATGCAAAAGAATATTATATGTGGCCAAACTAGGGTGGATTTTGCTACTCATTATTGATAAGAAATCATTTGCCTTCATTGTTTTTCCCACCCTTGACAAACCATGTATAACTGCATTAAGACCAACAATATCAGGGTACACACCCTTGACAAACCCTAAAGCATGACATGATTTGAAGAAAAATTATATTTTCCCGTAATTTTCTCCAAAAAAAAAAAGAAAAGCAAAAACCATTTTACCTTTCCTACATAACCCAGCCAGGAGACTAGCCAAGAAAAAAAGAAATTTTCCTTGCAAATTTCTTCTCTACATCTAATTGCTCCAATTTTTTAGCAAGTCAAAGAATTTATTTTGATGATTTGAGATTATTTTTTGTTCTCCTATAAATTACAAACTAATAACTTGCATTAAGGAATGACGAAATCTATTAAGCTAATGCTTATACTTGTACCACCTCCTTCCTCAATGAACTATTCCAATTTGTGGGCCATAAGCCATAAACTCTATTAAATGTTATGAAAATTGAGTTCTTTTACAAATTATAAAAGATCATCAAGTCATCAAAATATCAACACCTACCAAAGAAATTCCTACAGAAGCCTTCTATTTCAATTAAAATCACTTATATCATACACCCACACCCACGAAAAAGTCAGTCGTATAATTAAGAAAACAAAAAGCCTCTGAATTACCACCTAAAATCATTCCAATTATCTACTATGATTCATCATAAAAGTAAAGAAAGAAAAATGTGAAGGAAATTACACAAACCCAATTCGCACCTGTGAATTTTTCACTTCAGATTTAAACTTCGAAAGGTTTGATTCTTGAATCATCTCAGTATAAAAGAAAATACAAAATAAAAATCATGCATTATAAATCATATTCAAGATTAACTTCCAACCAAATCAAATAATCAAACACTTGGCGTGCAAAACACATACTTTCTGCATGTCAGCTTTGGAAACAAAAGAGTGGGAAACATTTTCCAAGCTGTCGTTTAACACTTCAGTAATTGTAGCAGTGATTGCCTCAGCATGCTTCGACGGAACTCCCTATGCCTCCAAAGCTCTCACCTGCAAACATAAAAATAGCAAAATTGATTTCCAAGAACCAAACAAAACCTTTATAATTATAGCAAAACAAACTAGGAAGTACCAATTGCAATGTATCCACAAGAAAGGCTCACTTTCCGTTAGATTTAACAAGCTTGAAAATCTGACCACAGCTAATTTGAGAGAGAATAATTGATTTCAAGTGCATTTTTTTAATTCCCCCATTAAAATCAGTACAAGAAACAAAACCAACCAAGTTATGCGAAGGAAAGAACTTCTGTAACTTATTAACAAAAACAAAAGAAACAGAGCCAGTTTAAGAGAAAGACAAAGAAGAGAAGACAGAATCTCACAAGTTGAAAAATCTAATAATTTGTCAGCACATGCTACTCACCGACTATGACATGATATGCTCCATGATCATCTAGGAAGTTTCTAAGGAATCAAACGAAACGGGTTCCCTGAAACGATGCCATTTTGTTCCTCCAGCTCCCCAGCCAAATCTTCCAGTATCATGCAGCTAGAAATCTTTGAGAGAACTATTTACAGCGGTGGTGGCGCCAGAGCTTTCAACACCTCCAGAGTTGACACGTTCCACAACCGCGAGAGGAACTCCATCAGCTCCTGTGGCGTCTCTGGTGGTCAGTAGAGCACCAAGTCGGTTCGCCATGGCTCTGTCATGGGTATGGGTTTGGTCAACCTACTTGCCCACCAAAGTTGAAAATGCGACTGATCTGGAACCATATAAAATTGAAACAACATTTTAGGGTTGGGTGTTTGATGATTTGGGGCTGGGCATGGCAATTGTGGTTGGCGATGTGATGACAGATACAAGGTGCCCAAACGACGTAGGCTACAGCGGTGTTGTGCTATGGCGATGTTGGCGGAATGGAAGAAATTGATGGAGGTGGTAGTGGTGGCAGACAATAAGAAAAAGAACATCGATCTTGATTTTTTATTTTGCCGTTCTTTCAACCAAAACGACGTAGTTTTGGATGTACAATTTCCTCATTAATTTTCACTTTCTTACTTTTTTTAATTTTAAATTTTAATGAGTAACTTTTTAAACATAAAATTATATTACTTAACAATAATTTTTTGTATATTTCTAATTCATAAGTTTTTTTAAATAAATAATTAATAAATTCATTTTCTTAACTTCCAAAATTTTATATTATTTTATTTATTTCTTTAAAATTTTATTTAAAAATTTATTTTTACCAATGAATTAAAATTAAAATTAAATTTTATTTCTTATTTCATAAAAAAATCAATTACATATTATTTATTTTAAAATTTTGTATATTATTATATTTCTATGCATACTTGTCACTGTCTAAAAATGTGATAAATATATAATAAAGTATAAAAAAGAGTGACAAATATGAAGAAAATGTAGATTTGACTTTTAGATCAGTATTATATTTCTCACTTTTTTTAAAAACCGTCAAATAAAAAAGTTGTAAAGTGACAAATATTTAAAAAATTCTTGTCGTGCATGTCAAATAAATAGGGCAAAAAAAAAAAAAATTTAGTAGAAACACCAAGTAACTATAAGAAACTAGCGGAAGGATAATCAAGTCAAGAAATATGGAAATTTGGTTGTTACACTTTCGAAAAAGAAAAAGCTCCAAAAACATGCAACCTGAAAACAAGGATGACATGTAAATTTTATGGCTATGATAGGTCAAATTAAAGTAGTTCATGATATGAGTAGTTCTCCAACTTTTGATTCTTTTTCTATATTTTATTGCTTTAGAATCGTCAATAAATTTTATGTGCTTTTTGAACTAAAACATGACCATCATTGTTCACTGTTCAGAGTTTGCAAAGTATTTGAGGTCAATATAGGTGATAAGTTATGATGTTGTACCAAAATTAAGAAGAACCTTTGAAACATTTGCTCTCTCAAGCTTGCCTCCTAAAAAAAAAACAATTGTTATCTACATCCAATATCTAATTATAGAAAAAAATTGTACAAATGTCAACATAAGAGATATGTAACTTACTTGCTTTGAGTAAATGAAAATTTTGTCAGACTCCTTATGCTCAGTAAAAGCAGCAACAAACTTTTGGCTTGCCCTAGCTTTTACATAAACTTTTAGTGCAAGATTATCCACAGTCTGCCATACAAAAAAATACACAAAATAAAATATTAATTTGTAGTATATGCTAACATAACTAGTTCAATAGAAAGAGGAAGCTAATTTTCAATGTAAAATAGCTAGACAAACCTTAACAAGGTCTCCAAGTTCCTTACTGCCCTCAATGCATCTGGGTCGTTGTGGCCATCTCGTCTTGTTATGAAAAAAAAAAAAGAATCTTAAACATGAATCTCAAGTCATTTTAATGATCTAAATAGAGTTCAATCCTTAAAGATCAAATATTAATTTCAAGTGCTTCATGAAAATATCTATTGCATAAAATACTTTACATAAAACAATCTTAAACCTATATTTATCTCTCTCACATTATAAGCAGTAGTGACTTACTAGCCTGCAATGAAAGCCAAGGCTCTTTCTACTGCTTGTTTATCAGATTCTTCATCTCTCAAAGGTTCACACATTTGTGAACTCGCAATTATTCCAATAGAACCACCTTTTTTAGTCGCATTAGCATCAAATTTTGAAAGTAACAACAATAACAAGAATAAGAAGGAATTCCATAACATTGTCCATATAAGCACATTTCTCCTTTGATGAAGCATGTATAAAATAGTGTTCAAGCTCAGCCCATGACCTGAAAATCTTCACGTATGACTTAATAGCCTTGGCATGTGATAGCAACATGTTATGAAGAACAATGAAGGGCTTTATATCAGTGTTGCTAGAGTTTTTAATGCATAAAGTTCAGCTACTATGAACTCATTGAGCACAACCATCTCATGGTACTAAGTGGCATTTGGATACTTTCTGAGCACAGTGGTGGTGGATGTGGTGAACAAGGTCAGTGGTGGTTTGTTGGCTAGTAACAACTAGAATAGACATAAGCTGAACTACTTCTATTTGTTGCTATCAGTTTTAAGCGTGGTGAACTTTGGTGTCTATTTGTTGTGTGCTTCCTAGAATAGATATAAGAAGGTTGAAATGAATCAAGGGAAAGAAGTTAGTGATGTTGACATCAAGAGAAAGCAAAAGGTTGAAATGGTGAGAGTTAGAGATGCTGCTTGCTTCTAATTTGATTCTTTTCCCTTAAAGATTGTTAGTATATTGCTGTAACAGTCTAACGGCTTGCTTACCTTATATATAGCAATATAGAATAGTGTTATTCTAGAAAAGAAAAGAAATGGATCAATGATCTAAAGAATACAATTGCGTACTACCATAAATATGTCTAGGTTAGAAATCAATAAAAACGAGAACAGTAACTTAATGAACGCATGTTCCATTTAGAGACAAAAATACTTTTAAGATGAACAAGACTGCCATAAATTCAAATACATCTTTCTAGGTCCAACTTCAACAAGTTCATCAAGCTAGAAAAGGCACTCATTCCTTAGGCAGTAATTGCATTATTTCTTCTAAAATTCAAACTTTACATGCTTTGGAGATCTGAAAGATTTTCACAATATATAGTTTGAAGAGTTAATTAAAATTAATTCTTTTTAAATCCAAAAGGTTTCCCATATTCGGTTAATCTAAAGCATGAGTACTATATTATCAAAACCAATATTAATTATCTTTTCCCAATTTGAATACCTTTCTCTATAAACAAGTAAATTAATTACTCAATTTTAAGTAATTAAGGAGCCATCTTTGACAAGATTATATGTTTATCCTAGATTTAATGAAGGAAAATAATAAATTAATCATTAATTATTATTATTGTAATATGGTGGTCGGGACAGCAAAATTAGAATTTGTTTAGTCGCCCCCTATCATCTTTAAAGCTAAAGATAGAGGCAAAATGCATGCACACTCACATAGTAACTCAATCATATTCAAAACGATGTGTTTCTCATTCTTCTCATGAACATCTCTTTATCGTCCTTTACATTTATTTTCTAATTACCATTGTAATATTTGTTTTCATATTTGCCTTCCTTTGAGGACATATACAATTTATTCTAATAATTATTACCATTCTAATTCACTAGTTACAAACATAGCTCCTACATATAAATACAACCCAATAAGATGCCAATTGGTAGTTAGGCTAATTAATGAATCCTAACACATCCAATTTCATAAATTAGTAAATAGTAAATACAAGAATAAGAATATGATTAATCCTAAGTTTTTATTCCAAATTTTGAATCATAAGTAATGTGGTTTGATTCATAATTATTATGGAGATGTTAAGTTAATGTGTTTCAAGTTATAATGTGATGGGTTAGGTTATTGGAACTTAATTTTTTTAACTTAAATATTTTAAATTACTTTATTACTCTTCATGTCTATAATATAATACTAGTTGTAAAATGAATGCTAAAAGGTTATTTTCATGTCAATTCAACTACTTCGCATCATTGGATTAGTGATTCAATTAGGTCATATATTGGTGTACAAAATTTAAGTTAAAATAAGTTAAAATAGCCTTACGTACCTTGATGTAATATATGACCTCCTAAATTAGTATCATATCAATTGGACTATAAACCATGAAAAGATTTGTTTTATTATTGTAAATACACAATTTAAAAATGAAAAATAAAAAGAAAGCAAACAGGCCATGAGACTTGGCAGCACTAACTCATGGTGATGAGTCAGGTCCACCATACTTTCTCCTGAAATTAGTTAATAAAATTGGAAAAGGATAGGTTGTATTTAACTTTCCTAATTAAAGCAAATTACTAAGTCAAACCCACATTCACAATCTATATAAAGTTGTAATTGTTTAATAAGCTCTCGATGAAGAAACATTTCAACAATTCATTAATTAAAGATAAATCACAGAGAGCCATGGGAAAATCCAACATCAAGTCGTGGCTATTGTGCTTGGCACTTGTGAGCATGGTGTGATGGTAACTGGTAAGCCACGTGGAGGATACTCAATTATTTTTATAAACAAAAGTTGACCAATCTCATTTATTTTCCAAGTCTGATTGTTACTTACTTGTATTAGTAGGCAACAATGCCTAGGATTATATGCAAAAGATCAATGTTAACGCAGAAGTTCTGATTGGACCTCAGCTGAAAATATAAATATAAATATAAAATATAAAAGATCTTGGAGTTGGAAACAATTTAATTTGGTTAATTTCTTTTTTAAGAAGCCAGAGTGAGATAGAGTATCCTTAAAATGTGTTAGCTAATATTTCACCTTTGCTAAATTTAGGATTGTTTGAGACAAACAATAGATTACAAAATGTAAATTAACATACTGAATCATAGCCCATTTAATTAATACATTAGACAAACAAATGTTTTAAAATAATAGTTAATCTAGCAAGTCATGTTGTATAGAATTACGAGGTCTTAAATGTCCAGAAATTAAAAAACTGAAAGTAGTTAATTTCTTTACTTTTGAACAATATCCAAGAAAGCAGATGCAATATCAATACTTAGTTAATAATATTTTATTTGAATTAAAAGATACAAAATATCAAACCATTTTGGTTGCCTTGCCAGGGTGGTCTTTCTCAAAAAGCAAAGCAAGACATATAAAATACCTTCAAAAATCAAAACAATAAGTAATCTTGACCACTTAGATTTACAAAAAGAGAGGAAGAGGTATTGACCTGCTTAATGCACTAGTAGCAGATGAGTGGGATTCGCAGTCAAGATAGGCAAGTTTGAATTTTGCATTTATTGGTTCCGTGTTGTACTCTGCACTGCATTAAAAAAAAAAAAAAGTAATCATGAAGTTGATGACATGAGCCCATACGAATGAACATGTATTTGAAATTGAGAGGATAACTAGAATACCAAAAAATAAAGTATGTTCTAAAAATCTTTTCTAAATAAACATAAAACAATCTTACTAAAACAAATCACTAATGCAAGTTTTCTATCTACATTTTACTTTCTACTAATTCATGCAACAAGTAAAACATATTCACTCATCCCCTTCAACCCCAACGTTGCCAACTTTCTTGCCCAACACAACTCGTGAATCTCCAAGGTTTGCCACGAAGAGCGTCCACTGATATATCATTCCAAATAGACAGCACGAACCAACTCTTGCTATTTGGGGTCGAGTACTCCATAACTCAAACATAAGAGTAGTAAATCCTTCCTTAGTTAAGCTAAAAACTCTTTCAATGGTATCTCCCATTACATTTTCCTGGGTCTCAACTAATATTGCTGCAAAAACACAAAACCTAAGCAAGCCAACATAAGAAGGGGTACACCAAACTGATTTAGCTTCTAAACGCCAATACAGAAGCTTTTTAAATGCCAAGCAACCATAAACCAACCTAAAAGCTTCAGTATCAACCATTTAATTTTGGTTACTAAAACAATTGCTACTGCATTAAAACAAGTCTCAACTGCATAGATGCTTTACAACTCATTTAAACTCATAAAGATCCCCAGTCAAAATAAGAATCTTCAACAACTGGAACCAAAAAAAGGCAACACTTTTTGTTTATTTTTCCCCTTCTTTAATTTGCATTTGTTTTATCTATATAAAAGAGCCTTTACAATGAACACAAAAAATCTACAGCTTTCTCTACCCAAAAATTTAAAAATAAAATAAAATAAAAATGTTAGAAGCAAGAAATAACTTGAAATTGATGTTTAGCACTAACTAACTATATAAATTCTAACTCTTTGATTAAAGTCAGCAAGATCAAAATCATGGCTTTTGACCCATAAATCCAAAAAATCAATAAAAAAACTTTCAAATATAGCCAGGTTATAAACCACAAAAAGAACAAACTTTTCAGCACAAAAATAAAATATTTACATAACTAACAATGCATTCATATCATTATTCCACAAATCATAATCCAAAAAATAAAAAATAAAAACCATAAACTGACCTTGAAAGTGTCTAAACAAGTGATCATAGACGTAACGGGATGTATCGGGCTCGCCATGCTCATCAGAGATACCAACAAAGGTCCCAAACAGTCTTGACTTAATCTAGATCTGATTTGTGACCACTTGTTTGGCGTGAACCACAACCATCGAGAACTTACCAGACCTATACTCCTGCAAGCCTCTGGGCCAAAACAGACCGTCTTTGCCTTCCCTAGCAAGACAATTTCTGTTGCTACCAATTCTAACAAAGCCCAATCGGTTGCCGTTATATTTCCCAAAAGGATTTCAACATGAAAATAGTATGTTCATACACATACACAAAAGATTGAGATTTGTGCTTGAATTGATCGATTCAAAAGAAAATGAAACCGGATACAAAACATAACAAAAGATCAACGCATACACAAAAGAAAAAGAAAAACTGAAAACGAAACTTACCTTGAATCAAAAACGCTAGTGACCGAGAGCAAAAACAATACAAAAGCGACTGATTTGAGATGGAAATGAGATATCGAGAGTGAAACCAAAATCATTGAGGTGAGTGAGGTATGTCGGTGAAGTGGTGATGCACGGTGAGAGAAAGAGTGAGCTAAGATGGCTAGGGCAAAATGTGAAAAGATAGAGGGAAATGAAGAAAAAAAAAAACTTAAAAAAAGAAACCTAATTACATATTTGTCACGCTATTTTAAAATATGATAAATATGTAGTTAGAAAAAGACAAAAATTGATAAAAATTGTCAAAATTTGGGTTTGATTTTAAGATTATAATTATATATCTCACTTTTTTTTGTAAAAAAAATAGCCAAATAAAGAAAATATAAAATGATAAATATAAAAAAAATTCTTATAGTGTAAATATGTTTATAACTTTTGGAGGGAAAGTGAAATTAACGAAGCTAAAATGGACCATGCATGGCCCCCGCTCGTCGCAATATGGCTCCACACAGGTGTGCAACAGACCAAACATTCAGCTGCGAATTTCTAAGAAATTATGACTTCTATTATGTTATATTTTTATGCCACTGATGGCTTGATTTTTTCTTAAATTCTTATTTACAGGAAAAAAATTTTTTATAGGGGATTAGCTATAGTACAACTAATGTATCATACATCAATTTTTTAAAATTATATAAAAATAATAAATAGATATATAAAAATTATAAATACATAATATATAAGTTGTAATACAATTTTTATTTACTGGTTTATAACTTTTATACAATTATAATTTATAACTTTTATATATTTATTTTCGACTTTTATAAACTAATTTAAAATTTTATACATGATTTTAGTTGGACCGATACAGCTATCGTACTGTAGCCAGTCGCCTTTTACAATTGTTTTCTTGAATTAGTCAAAAACATAGGAGAGGAGAACCATTCGACCAAATGATTCATCCACTTGTAACATTTTGTAAGGTTAGAAATAACTGGTATAAAAAACAAAGGAAAAATTAAAAAAAAAGTAAAAAAACATAGGATAAAAGAACCATTCGACCAAATGGTTCATCCCCTTTTCTAATGGTTTGCTTCGCTATAACGAAAAAAGAAAAAAAAAGCATCATCAAGTCGTTAAACATCAAAGTCAAATTGAAAAAAAAAAAAGAAAAAATATGAAAACTTTTAATGCAGACTTATGGGGCCACGTATGTAGTCATTATCTAGGTCTAGCTAAGAATATATTTACCCACATTTGGTATTAAAAATGACTCTTGTAAGTTATTTAAATCCTATATAGGGTAAAAATATTGGACAAAGAATAAGGTACAAGAAAGAGCAAACAGTGACTCAAGGGCAGCTTTCTAAGAAATTATTATTTTTTCAATTAAAATACTATGTGACTTCAGTTCTCTTAGGACATGCAGAAGTACGGCACAAGGAGCAAAGAGCGACTCCGTGGCGGCTTTCTAAGAAATTATTATTTTTTCAATTAAAACACTACAGGCATGTTTGATATATTGTATAACACTGTATTATATAGTATTAAAAAATTATATTACGTTTGATACGAGAGTATATAATATAATGTAGGTACTGTAGCAACACTATAGTGGATACTGTAGCAATACTGTAGCGGGTACTGTAGTGATACTGTTTACATGAAAATTGAGCGTTTTTATACCAAGTTTATCCATGGTATAACACCGTATAAGCTTATTTTTGTCTCAATCTTCACTAATAAATACAAAAAAATTATATAAATTAAATATTTATATATTTATATAATTAATAAATAATTTATTAAACATTTAAATAAATAAAAAATTTTATAATTAAGTTTTTATTTTAGAAATAATTTTAATTATTATTTAAATTAAATGTTTCATATTATAATTTTTTTGAGTTTTATCTAATACAACAATGTTCTATCAAACATAGTATAATATTATATTTGATCTAATCTTATCCTATATCAATCAATCCAATCCAATCCAAATAAATTTATGCTATCCTATACCCTATGTGACTTTAGTTCTCTTAGGATATGCAGATGTATAAGTATGGTCCAAGAAAGAGCAAATATTGACTAAGTGGCAGCTTTCTAAGAAATTAGTATTTTTTCCATTAAAATATCATGCGACTTCAGTTCTCTTAGGATGTGCAAATGTATAACAAACTTTGCAGTGACTACATCTTAAATATATAAATGAAAGAAGGATTATGAGAACTAAATCTAAGAAACAAAGGAAGAGAAAAACATGAATTTTAAGTCAATCAACAAAAGGAAAAAAAGATTTCAAAATTCATTAATTGGTCTAGTACTCTATATATATAACATATGCAATCAACGATGCATAAATACATTAGTTAATTTCCGGTTGTAAAATGACCTCAAATGCTTTTTTTGTATAATTAGCCTCAAAAGCTCTTTCTCAGGGCACAACCGTGAACACTAATTGCAGCAAATTCTTAGCGCATTTCAGTTTCATCTGCAAAATTAACTTTCCCTAAAATATGGGTGATGTAAAACTTCCCTCAACTGACAACAACGAAGCAGTTTTTCGTCCATTGGCAAACTTTTCTCCTTGCATATGGAAAGAAACCAACATCTTCACTTCTGCTCTATCTAATTCGGTAACTGGCTTGACTTAATTTATTAGTAGATAGATGAAGTATCTCAACATTAATATTCTTCTTACTTTTTTAATTAATTAAATGCTAAAAAATTGTCCTTGATTTATTATTCCTTGCTTCCAGGAAATTGAATCATATGACACACTAGTGGATGAGCTGAAACATAAGGTCAAAGAAATATTACTAGCTTCAAAAAATGATCCAGCAGAGAAAGTTAGTTTGATCAACTTAATTTGCCATCTCGGTGTGTCGTATCACTCTGAGACTGAGATTGAGGACCAACTAAGTCAGACTTTTGAAACACAACCCAACCTCACTGATGATTATAATTATGATCTATTCACTGTTGCTCTTCTGTTTTGAGTTTTCAGACAACACGGTGACAAGATGTCCTATGGTAAGTACCCCATAATTGAAAAAAATAAATTCACTGTTGCTCCCATTCAATTACTGTACAAAAATATCTATTAAAAAAATAGTATAGATATAAATATTTAATAGATACAACTAAAATTTAAAATTTAAACTTTTTATCAATAGATTCAAGAACAGAAATGATCATCATGATTTTGAATCAGATGCGTTTAACAAATTCAAGAACAGTGAAGGAATGTTCAAAGATAATTTGACAGAGGATTTAAGGGCATGTTGAATTTATATGAAGCTAACCATTTGAGAATACACGGAGAAGATATTCCTGAGGAGGCTTTTCATTTCACTGTGCCTCATCCCAAGTCCTTGGTCGCCAAATCGAGTCCTCATCTAGCAAAACATAAATTGATGCACTTGAAAATTCCTTGCACAAATATATTCCGAGACTGGAGGCACTTCGGTATATCTCTTTTTATGAAGAAGACCAAGAATATAGAAACGAAACTCTACTTTTTTTTAGCAAAGTTAGATTTTAATCGAGTACAATTGCTGCACCAACAAGAGCGAAGCCATCTTCAAGGTCAATGTTGTACTAAATTAATATTATATTTTTACGGAGAAAACTTGATGAATCTGCATGTTGAAATTTTCATTGCAGTTGGTGGAAAGATTTGAACTTGGCAACAACGTCTCCATATGCAACAGACAGAATTGTGGAGATGTACTCCTGGACAGCTGCACTTTGTTTTGAGCCATGTCACTCCAGAGCTCGAGTAGTACATACTAAAATTTTTGCGATTCTGATAATTATAGATGATACTTACGATGCATACGGTATACTTCCAAAGCTGCAAAGATTCACGGACGCCTTGCAAGGGTTATTTGTCAACAACTTCGACATTCCTTTTTTTCTTTTGGTCCCTTTGGCAAACTGTTTACAATTATGCAGTCGGTTAGCGCTTATTATGATATAAAATAGAAAACTGAAATGACTAAAGAAATAATTATGATATAAAATATTCCCATAGTAAAACAAACTCGAAGGTATATAGATCATGAATAATAAATATTTAAATTAGTAGTTAAGTTCGTGCAAGTTGATTTGATGATATTGGCAGGAATTAAAATGTTGTGTGATAGATGCATATATTTCAAATTCTAAGTGATATTTTTGGCTATTCAAAGAAAAAATATATGCAATTTGGGATAAAATTTGTGAAGAGCATCATTATTTGCTATCTAATGCACATTTAAAATATTTTCAGGTGGGACATTAATGCGCTTGAATAAAGATGCAAACAAGGAAGGAAGATCTCATTTTATCTCATATCTGACGGATTGGGTAATATTTGTTTTTTTGCTATCACTTTTTTCATATATAAATATATGTAGATTAGTTTTGTTACTACTTTCTTGTCATGATTTGTTTATTTATCGTTGTTAATAATCAGCTGAAAGAGCTTTTGCAAGCTTATCTTGTTGAGGCACAATGGTTCCATGTAGGTTTTGTCCCACCATTTGATGAACATTTGGAAAATGGAATAGTCACTGCTACTTGCTTCTATGGTCCAGCTGTTGAGTATGGCTCATATGCGAGTGGGAGAGATCCCATATTGGTTAAATAGCAAAGCTTGGGTCTCATATGGGTTTATAAATAAAGTCATATGAGAGGTGTTTAGGTATCCCGTAGAAAATTCTCCTCTAACCCCCTCTATTTGTAAGGTCTCACATATAAGACCTTATAGTTTAAGGCCTTTCATTAAGGACCTTAAAGTTTGTAATATTTGTTTTTCCCCATTTCTTTTGGGTATTTGTGGTATTACCCAATTGTTTGGGTAATTACATTTTAGACCAACTATTTGGGTAATTGTAGTTTAGCCCAATAGTTGTGGTATTTGTGTTGTGGCCCAAAAGTTTGTAATTCTCTTTGAAGATAGTGGAAAGTTTCTTCAGCAGCGCCTGAGGACGTAGGTATTTATACCGAACCTCGATAAATCTTGGTGTTCTTTCTATTTCTGCATTATGATTGATTGGTTGCCTCTTTAGTTGCTATTATATTCAATTATCTAGCATAGTTTGTGGTTGTGCATTTGGTTGTTCTTTTGGTTATCACTTCCGCCGTGCATAATAATTGGTATCAGAGCCGAAGGTTTTGGGTAGTTAGTGGCTATTTCATTGAAGCACTTACTACTGTTCTGGGCTATTGATTTTGGATTGCTAGTTATTGAATATAATAGTTTATTTGGAGCTTGGTTATTGGTGATTTGTATATCGAGCTTATTTGTGAGAGGTAGTGATGGCATCATCGTCAATTGTACCTAAGAAGACAGTGACTGTCACTACAAGAATTTTTCATATATTTGGCACATTGAATTTTTTTTATTTGGCAGTCTTTTTAGAAAGTGAGAAATATAATCTTAATATAAAAGTCAAACCCACATATTGTTCATATTTGTCACTCATTGGTTTTACTATATTATATATTTGTCACAATTTTTGATAGTGCCAAGTATGTAGCAAGCATATACAGTAACAAATAGTTTGTCCTACTCCGTATTTCAAAATTTATAGAATATCTGGATTTTTATGTAATTTTTGGGGGATAATAGATGGGGATTATTTGGAAATTTAATATAGTATATATAATGAAAGAAATTTTTTGATCAACCCTAATCCCTAAACGGCAGGCCACTCAGACTTGTAACCACTCGCCAAGCGCCGTGCTCCTCCTCCGCTTCAGTCTGCCGTAGCCACTCCCCAAGCCGTCGTCGATCGGCGTCAACTCTAACCACTCACCACTTTAGGATTAGGTTTCGATTAACCCTAATCCCTAAACGCAAGCCAAAACTTGTAACCAGTCGCTAAGCGCCGTGCTCCTCCAAGACCTCCGCTTCATTCTGCCATAGCCAATCCCTAAGTCGTCCTCCACCGGCGTCAACTCCGAGTCCCGATTCGTTCGGATCATCTTCTTCCCCAAGCATCAAAACATGGCGCCTGCACCGTTTCGATTAACCCTAATCCCTAAACGCAAGCCTAAACTTCTAACCAATCGCTAAGCGCTGTGCTCCTCCAGGACCTTCGCTTCATTCTGCCATAGCCACTCCCTCCAACGGCGTCAACTCCGAGTCCCGATTTGTTCGTATCATCTTCTTCCCCAAGCATCAAAACAGGACACCTCCACCATCCTCACTTTCGTCTCTACTCCACTATTGCCAGATATCGGGTAAGCTCCATCATCTGCCAAAACTATGACAATTCTTGAGTGTTTATATTACGAAAAATTTGATAATAATGTATCAATGGATTAAAAGTTTATTTTTGGTAGTATAATTTGGCGTATGATTGAAATTTGTGTAAAATCATAATCCATGACAGTGGATTGATTCTTATTGTTAATTATCAAATAAATAAATGACACAACTCATTAATCTCCCTGATCGATGCTTCCAGATAACTTTTAAAAGCTGGTTCGATGAAGTGCTAACCAACTAATTCTGAACCAAAAAATTGAAAGTGAAAATTTTTAATAATAGCTTTGCCTTCACCTTGTAAAATATAATTAAATTCATAGTTTTCTTTTGCCTCTCTTTTTCTTTTTTTGAAATGTTATAGTTCGATATATACCGTTAGCCTTTTTGATAAAGTTACAGTATGTCAAAAGCAAAAAGTCTCTATTGAAACGAAATTTTGGAAAGAATTTAAAAGTTTTAATCTTAACTCTGAATGTTTAAGAGTTCAACAAAAGTTTCCATTTTTTTCCAAGTTCTTTTGTCAATTTAAGTTGAGGTCTCATCATTTATTATAAAACTATAGTGTGCATATATTTATTTTGTAATTAGTTAATTGTGTTTTCAAAGTAAAGGGACTTCTTAAAAGCCGTATAAATATAGCAAAATGTTTAATAGACATGATTATTGAAGAGGTAAAAATTAAGGGGTTTAACATTTTTTGAAGAGGTAATATTTAAGGGATTTCATAGATTTTGAAAAGCCTATGTGCTGTTAGAAGAGTTGCGTTCACTAATCTATAGTTTTCGTGTATCTTCTTGTACGATAAGATGATAGCAGTCTTAAAGTGTTTTTAGTATAATTAGTTAAAAGTTTCGATATTATATTAGATCTTTTATTACTATATTGAATTGATTAATATTATTTTATTTATATATTTTTATAATATTTTTCTCCCAAATAAATAATAAAAAGATTATTTTTAAATTACAATTTTATCTTTGATAAATTGAAAGTGGGGTATAATGAGATTAGAATTGGGGATTGAATATAATAACTTCGTGAAAAAAATTGAACAGAAATTGGAGTAGCCTCTGGCCAATTGCAAGTTTGCAATCAACACAGGTACACAAACCAGGTGATCCCAACCTAATCCAATATCACACTCCCCGCAGCCCACAAAAATCCACCCTAGTCACAGCTCAACCCAATCCAAGAAAACAGCACATGACATATCCCTAACCAACCCAATCCAAAAAAGACAGCCCATAGGCAATCCATAGCACAACCCAAATAATTCACATATACACAGTGCCAACCAATCCAAGAACAACACCTACAGCAAATCCTTGAGAGTAATTATATTAAGTCCCTACATTTAAACTCATCAATCTCCATTTATAGTAATTTTTCTTTTCACAGATTTATCTCTATTAATGTTTTAAAGATTATATCAATCATGTATGATAAGGACTAATTGAGACATAGATACGAGCAAAGTGTGTATTTGCGGATCTGTTTTTAAAACCTTCATTAAACATTTTCAGAATGCTTTTGGTGAATTATTTTTTCTTTGCTATAACAATACTTTTTTCTGTTCTCAGTTCATGTGTTCTTGAGGTAGCTAGCTTATATATTTAACTTATCATATACAGTAAGGATGAGGTGGAAAGATTGCTTAAGAGTGTTTCTTTCGATATTCTCTGTGGAAAGCTCTGGCGGATGATTCGCTGAAATCATGCTTTTTCTTTCTTTGTGCTTTTGCAGAAGTGCTTTCTAATGCATTCTTGTTAAATAATTAAGAAATTAACAAAATTTATAGTAATAAAGATAGTTATCAATGGCTTGCACATTTCGCTACTTAACAAAGCAAAAGCAATTAAAAGTTCCAGAATAGTGAATATCTGCTGCATAGGATAGAATTTCATAACTTGTTAGGATCATTCCTACTGGCGAATTATATGAAGAGTTTAACTTGGGAATTTCTCACCTTTATGTGTGCCTGCACATGTCTGTCGATGGGTGTGCCTAACTATTCATGCAAGTGGTGCTTGTGTTTGTTTTGTCTCCTGATCCTTTGTACAAACACAAATAATTGTGAGAGGAACTTTAACAGTTGATAAACCGAAGTTGATGACTTTAGAATGCTCTATTATGGTTTATCCCATGCGTATACCATGTTTTATTTTCCAGAAAAAATTCACCTGTTTCTGGAAATTTTCAGTTTTTTCCTGTTTGAATTAGGTGAACAATTAATGTTGGCATTGCAAAAAGATTTGTAATTACAACTATTCATTTGGTGCAAGAAATCAGTAACAAAACAGTTTGGCTCTTTACCTGCATGTAAGTAGTTGTTTTTCTCCTTTGGCTTGATAGTTTGGTAGATTAAAACTAAGCATACACTCATGAACCTCCCTGAAGGTTTATTGAACTGTTTAACTTGAGAGGACTACTCTATCATTAGTGTTCGTTAGTGCATTTCATTAAAAACAAACGCTTGCAAAATTTGTTTAAGCAACGGATAAACTAATGGACATTAACTACAGGGAGTTTATGGGATTTTGAAACCCATAGGTGGTCATGAGGGATTTTAATAAATCTTAGTAAAGGTTTGTGCAATTTATTTTAAAAATAAAGATATTTAACAGTAAGTAATAAATTATAGGTTCACCTGAAAGTTTATTTATTTATTTATTTTTATAAGAAATAGAAAAGATTTTATTAAAAAGCAAAAGTACAAAGAAGATTAAGTGAATCAAAGGGTCACAATAATATACAGATAACAAAAAAACCAAACAAACATATCCAATCAAGGACACTCAGCAAACAACTGTTTTCAAATTCCTTTGAATAAAGGGAAAAAAAGGTCCCTTGAAATAATTCTTCTGCAGTCAAAACCCACTGAGAAGCCAATACATGAATCTTCTCCCTTAACATCTGGAAATCCTCTTCTAATGCATCTTAAAAAGTCTTTTTATTCCTTTCACTCCTAATAACCCAAAAAACAACCAAATAAAGGTTTCCATGGAACGTTAGCTTTTACATAGTGATATTCAATGAAAATAGCAACACATGATTGTGGAACAAATCACTCAATTCCGGCTTCTTTAAGAATAAGTAGAAGTTTAGTTATTTTGTTGATTGATATCGTGAATTCATATGTTGGATTGCAATTATCTTTGTGTAATCTTGCATGGTCCTGCATTTTAGTGCACCAAATACTTTGATTGAAATTATTTGTGGGTGAAAAGTTGCATATGTAGTCTAAGCTCAAGAAGAGCAAGAATATCATGTTCAGTCTACTTACTTTTAGACCTATGATTATTCCCCCCTTGAATGGGAAATGAGAGGTCCAAAGGAAAAATGACTGCTGCTGAAAATGCAAGAAAAATAAAGTATGGACTTAATGATTAGAGCTGCCACAATTTTGACACTTTCATGAGATATAACTACCACTTCAAGTGTGACAGAAAGATGTATTTCATCAAATACAGTGTTATAAGATCTCATTTACTATCAGAATACTACACTCGATATGAACTGATCAAATATGCATTTTCTTGCAGGTTGTCATTCTCTCTGGTTTTCTGCAGTGATGGATTATTTTTCGCTGTAAAGGAGGTTTCTTTGCTAGATCAAGGAAATCAAGGAAGGCAGAGCATTCTGCAGCTTCAGTAGGTGGGTAGATTAATCATGTCATGTTTCTGCCCTTCACCTATAATTTTTTATACATTTATTCTCATCAAATTGTTAAATTACTACTCATATGTCACACGTTGCATTTGAATTTTATATGCATTAACGTGGAAATTAACATGCAATTTTATATATGTAATTAGTATATATACCCCTTAATTTAGCAGCGTAATCAAATTTATAAATATATGCTTATAATTATGTTGGGGCTCCTGGATCCCTATATATACGATTCTTTTGTTCGGTGGAACTATGTTATTCATATAATATGTATGCGTTTGTTTCTTCTTGTTAGAAAATATTTGTTTATCTTTTGGAATTCTGCATCTGCTGTTTGTTTGCATCACAAAATTTAATGCAATTATAAAGCAGTGAAGATTCTTAAACTGATTCCAATAATGTAGCTCAAATGGGTTCATGTATGCATGCACATAGTACCTTTTATTTGTTTAATATATGTATGCATATGTTTATTTGGATATATATTTTGGGTTTCATCTTTAGTACAAGAAACTCTTAAGTATTTGTCTTATGCATAGGTGAAAAATCTTCTTCAAACAAGTGAAATTTTCTTTAAAAAATCATTTAACAAATCATTCCCCAAGTAAAAATTATCAATTTAAGACCCGGCCGATCGTGAATAGTATCCACTTCCTAATATGTCTTTGAGAATCTAACTTTGTATTAGTCGTCCAATCAGTTAAGAAGCCAAGTCAATGTATACTTGAAAAAATGGCTTGGTGACAACTAACAAGGTGCAGAGAGGATTTAAATGCTCATTTGTGCTACTAAAATCTTGATCAGTACCATACTTGTGTTGCTTAACTATGTCTTGTTTTATGTAGGAAAACTTTCATTCCCATTTTTTCACAATTCTGGTGTTACCTCTGGGAACAATGAAAATAGCAAGCTTGAAAGTAATCAAGACCAAGCCAGTTGATTTTTTAATTTCCCATTATTAGCTTAATTAGGATTACATGAATTTTTAAAAAATTATTTTTTCTTTGCTATAACAAATAAGTTGTAAATTTGCTTCAAACTTAAAAGAGTTAAGCTGAACTTTGTAAATCTTGAAGATAACCAGATAAGTGGGATTTTATTATAAGTTCAAATCAACGAGTTAATTTCCCAATATTATGATTGCATGACATATAAGGTTGTGTATTAAGGTAGTGTATGGTTAGGTTGAATATAGAGCAGTATTGTATAAGTTATCTCTATCCTTCTCAAATATTATGGCTAGATTTTTAACAATTTGTCTGTTACCAGAACAATTCTAACATCATTTCTATTAATTCAGACAATAATTTAAAAAATATTGAAAACAACGATTAAAAAATTAATTTTATTACTAATTTAAAAGGATGATGAAAAAAAGGCATGTGAATGTTAACTATATTAGTTGCTATAAAGTTCAATATATTACTTGGAGGGAGTAATATTTACTGGTACTGCAATGCAATCTACATGCAGGCCATGTGAATTTTAAAATTTTAAAGATCATATGTAACAGTTAGACAATTCAGATTAACTACTTTAAACTTAAAGGACTCTCTGATTACCTATGATTCAAATTTATAAGTAGATTTTAAATCTAATTATTAAGACTAATTTCCTGGATTAAGTTTGTAAAGAAATATACAAGTAATCCTCTAAATTTAGATAAACTTTCAACTCCAAAATGGCAAAAAATAAATATTTAATATAATTATACACATTTCATTGCAATCAAAATCAATTAGACTGATTAGATCTGAGTTCAAACCACTGATAATTCTAGTTTAATGAGTATTACTATGAGAAATATACATATCTATATAATAGTCCATATAGAGTTCATTAGGATATTATGTCAACTATCCTAATTTCAAGTTTGTAAGAGAGATTTTTAACTAACCTATCTATTTATATTTAAAATTATTGTATGTGTAAAATATTTGAGTCAATGAATCAGAAAGCTAGCTACTTATAGATGCTCACATGTTGGAGTTTGCAAGCATTACACAAACAGGCATCATGAAATAATCTGAACTGTTGAGTTAATATAAAGAATTATTACGAAATACGATTGGGCTATAAATTAAGAAAGATAATTTTTTTGTTTTAACGTAATACTTTTTTGTTTTTTATATTTTTGTGCACACTAGTTCCCAGATCCTGATATATTATTCTTGGTTGTAAAGAGTTTGTGGTTTAAGGTATTTCTTAGTTTTTAATAGTACTTCTCAATCCTTTTCTGCACATGCAATTAACCTTGTTCGCAATCATCCCACTACTGGGATTAGATTCATTCTTAGTATTTGTAATATGGGACTGTCTTACATGCCAAAGCTGACATTAAACAGACTTTATAATGATCTGATGTGTAAACAGCTAGCTTTGGCAGTGCATATATGTGTAGAGTAATTCGTTTAGTTTGTCAATTGCAACACTAGTTTCAGATGCATTTTTCTTTTAGAGTTTATGCAGATTCATAGCTTGCACTTTGGGATTAAAATGAGCCATTGTATGTGTAGGGATCTGTAGCGTAGCATGCTCTAGTAAACTCAAAGCATTCAAGACTAGGATGTTTTCTTTGATTTGACTTATATTTTTTATTCTTGGTCAGAGAGTGCTTATCTCAAATCCATGCAAACATATTGGGAGGTGCCTTGGCCTTGACAAGTGACTTACTTTGTTTACAATGATAGTGAATGTACTCCAGTTAACTTAATTGCTAGAAATTGTTGTGCAACTATATAATTAAGTGTCATACAAAATCAGTCCAAGTCATTTAGTTGCTTGTGCATTTTTGACCTCTGTATGATTCCTTGCTTGGTGAGCTTGGCATAGTTAGGGTTTGTCTTGGAGGTGATTGGATGGAAATCATAGAACTATTTTGTTAACTCCTTAACAAAGTTATGAATTGAATCTTTCTTATCCGATACTATCCTGGTTTCTATTTCCAAATTTTATCTTGATATAAATTGTGCAATTAGAAAGAAAAAAAGATAATTGGGTTCAGAGCAGTCTCAATGTTTTAATATCTACTAATTCTTTGACCTCCATCTAAGTATTTGAAATAACAAGAGAAAATATTAATTTTCTTAAGAACTTAGATTCATATTCAATTAATTTTGTTCTTTCCTTTCCATTGTTCCTTCCATCATTAAAGTGGGGCTCAATTTATTATTTTTCATGATTCTTTCTACAACTTTTTTGTTGGATTTTCAATCATTTTTTGAGTTTTTAAGCCCACCATTTTGTTATTAAATTCTTTGGCCTTATGGTTGTTTATGCCTGCAGAATCTGGATGAGAATAAGTCATTGATTTTGAAGATTGTTGAGAGCCAAAATTCTGGAAAGCTAAGCGAATGTGCAGAGTGAGAACTGGAACTCCTAATTTATTTTTCTTGTGATAGATTGTGCTTTGCACTTATCTGTTATCTTTGCTGGCAAATATCTGAGCTGTATGCTGAAATTTAACTTTCTAATAAACCACAGTGTTTGTTTAATGTTTCTCTTTCCTTGGATTTACATTTCCAAATTTGAAAATGTCAAGATACTTGTGATGTAAATTTAAGTTTTGTGGCTTATATTTAGATATTGATTAGTTGGCCTCTTTTCTTTTGATGAACAGATGTAGTAGAAAGCTGGCATAAAGAAAAACTTGAAGAAGCCAAACAGTTGAGTGTTGGAAGACAGGGAACAAATTCATCTATTCTGCCTTGTATGTTTTAGGATTTTAAATTTTAAATTAAACTTATTGCCTTGTGTTTTTCCCAATGTTTACTATTTCAAACATTAGTTTTCAATGTGACTTTACATATGCTCCTGCCCGTTGTCTACGCGATATTGGTCTGCACTAAGGGTCAACATTATATTGGTCTGCACTAAGGGTCAACAATGCCATGTACCATGAAGCTAATTTATAGAAAATTACATAAAAAATTTTAAAGCTAAATCCTCTGATGAAATATTGTGTGGCTAACTTGTTGAAATTGAATTTAATATTAAAGTTTCAAGGTATATAGGCTGGAAACTTCGACGTATATTCCAGTGGTGAACCTGAATAAGTACTATACTGGTCTGTAATGAGTGTGGACAACGCCACGTACCTTGAAACTACTTATTAGGTAATCTTTAAAAAAAAAAAATTCAGCAATAGTAGTGTTATTAGGTATGCTGAAGCCAAGTAGTCCAAACATAATTTTTCTTTTAAATAATGTATAAAGGCTATTAACCGATTGCATACATTCTAGTGGTGAATCTAAATATGCTGTGGAAATACACTTTTTTTAATGTTATGTCTTGTTTGGTTTTTTTTCTCCTGTTTTGTGGCCTGTTTCTTATTGCGAGCAATGTTGACATCATTGTAATTAGGCAACTGCTCATTATTAATTGCTACTCAGTCCATCATTCTGAAAAATTATGTAACGTTCCATGAAGCTAATTTATAGCTAATGTATTAAAAATTTTTAAAGCTAATCCTTTGATGAAACATTGTGTGTCTAACTTGTTGAAATAGAATTTGATATTAAAGTTTCAAGATATATAGGCTGGAAACTTCGACGTATATTCCAGTGGTGAACCTGAATAGGCACTATACTGGTTTACAATGAGGGTGGACAACGCCACGTACCTTGAAACTACTTATTAGGTAATCCTTAAAAAAAAAATTTCAGCAATAGTAATGTTATTAGATATGTTGAAGCCAAGTAGTCCAAACATAATTTTTCTTTTAAATAATGTTTAAAGGCTATTAACCGATTGCATACATTCTAGTGGTGAATCTAAATATGCTGTGGAAATACACTTTTTTTAATGTTATGTCTTGTTTTGGTTTTTTTTTCTCTTGTTTTGTGGCCTGTTTCTTACTGCAAGCAATGTTGACATCATTGTACTTAGGCAGCTGCTCATTATTAATTGCTACTCAGTCCATCATTCTGAAAAATTATGTAACGTTCCATGAAGCTAATTTATAGCTAATGTATTAAAAATTTTTAAAGCTAATCCTTTGATGAAATATTGTGTGTCTAACTTGTTGAAATAGAATTTAATATTAAAGTTTCAAGGTATATAGGCTGGAAACTTCGACGTATATTCCAGTGGTGAACCTGAATAGGCACTATATTGGTCTGCAATGAGGATGGACAACGCCACGTACCTTGAAACTACTTATTAGGTAATCCTTAAAAAGAAAAAAATTTCAGCAATAGTAGTGTTATTAGATATGTTGAAGCCAAGTAGTCCAAACATAATTTTTCTTTTAAATAATGTTTAAAGGCTATTAACCGATTGCATACATTCTAGTGGTGAATCTAAATATGCTGTGGAAATACACTTTTTTTAATGTTATGTCTTGTTTTGGTTTTTTTTCTCTTGTTTTGTGGCCTGTTTCTTATTGCGAGCAATGTTGACATCATTGTAATTAGGCAGCTGCTCATTATTAATTGCTACTCAGTCCATCATTTTGAAAATTATGTAACATTCCATGAAGCTAATTTATAGCTAATGTATTAAAATTTTTTAAAGCTAATCCTTTGATGAAATATTGTGTGTCTAACTTGTTGAAATAGAATTTAATATTAAAGTTTCAAGGTATATAGGCTGGAAACTTCGACGTATATTCCAGTGATGAACCTGAATAGGCACTATACTGGTCCGCAATGAGGGTGGACAACGCCACGTACCTTGAAACTACTTATTAGGTAATCTTTAAAGAAAAAAACATTCAGTAATACTAGTGTTATTAGATATGTTGAAGCCAACTAGTCCAAACATAATTTTTCTTTTAATTAGTGTATATAGGCTATAAACCGAGTGCACAGATTCTGGTGGCGAATCTGAGTATGTTGTGGAAATACACATTTTTTTTAATGTTATGTCTTGTTTTTTTGGTTTTCTTTTTCCCCCTGTTTTGGCTTGTTTCTTATTAGAAGCAATTTTGACATTGGTGTGGATAAGGCAGCTTCTTATTACTGCATACTTCAATTGGTTATTTGCAAAGCTTTCAGTGCATGTAAGTGGAAACACACTTTCTTCACTTCAGGTTAATATCGTCCCTTCTTCTTGGTTTGTAGTTACATTCTCACTTTATATCATTTGTTTGTTGGTGGATTTAACAATATATGCAATCTTTGCTTTCTTTTTGGCTGATTGATATATATCATTTAGATAAAATAATGAATTGTGTTATACTGACAACAATTGCAATGATTATAATATATGCTATTTTTGGTATATCAAGATATTAAAGGACTTGATAAATTTCCATTCGTATGAACATGGGTGAATGACCTTTAATTGCTTTGACTTCTATTTGTTATGCTGGTTGTGACCATCATTTTTGTATTAAATCCAATAGTTAGGATGATGTTGTTGGAGATTTTATTTTTTTGTTATGTGTCTCTTTTGTCATCTTCACTGGTTTATTGTGAGTCAGTCCATCAAACGGTTGACATATGATTAATTTGCAATGGTAACCAATCTAAATGAACATTACAAGAATATGAAACCAGAAACAGTAAATAACTCATAAGCTGCCACCCAAAAGTGTGAACTACTTTCAACTTTGGTCAATAATTACAATAATCTATAATTTCATAACAAACACTCAAACACTTATGTGTTAGTGTAGGTGTACTTCAATCATGGATAAATCCTGGATTTGGTTGAATAGATTATCTCCGGAATATGACATAGGGGTTAAGAATTTCCTAGACTTTGCTAGAGCCCATACAACTGACCCAAAGTTCATTAAATGCCCTTGTAATGCATGTCGTTGTTTAGCCTTCCACACCCATAATGAAGTGCGCCATCATTTGTTTTGTCATGGTTTTGACACAACCTACAAAACCTGGATTTGGCATGGTGAAGTCACTCCAAATAGGGAAGATAGTAATAGGAAGTCATCATTTGCCGAATGCCCTAAATTCCCTATCGATGATACACTAGATATGGTGAATGATGCCTTTAAGTACAATGAGGATGATCCCCAAAAACTTAAAAATTTACTTGAAGATGCTGAGAAGCTCTTATACCCAGGTTGCACTTCCCACTCAAAACTATCTGCCTTGATGCAGCTTTACAAAATAAAAGGGAGATTTGGTTGGTCAGACAATAGTTTCTCAGAATTACTCAATGTGTTATCTGAAATGTTACCACAAAACAACGAAATGCCTTCATCCATGTATGAAGCTAAGAAGACAATGGTTGCCTTGGGTTTGTCATATGAAAAAATAGATGCATGTCCTAATGATTGCATTTTATATAGGAAAGAGTATGCATCTTCAACATGTTGTCCTACATGTGGGTTGTCACGTTGGAAAGTACCCCCTAAAACTTCCCAAGGTAAAAAGGGCATTCCCGTAAAAGTACTATGGTACTTCCCCCCCATTCCCAGGTTTAGGAGGTTATTTCAGTCTCCTCAGATTGCAAAAAACCTTACTTGGCATGCTAAACAAAGAATCGTAGATGGTAAACTTAGGCATCCATCTGATACACCATATTGGAAATTAGTTGATAGGATGTGGCCTGCTTTCGGGGCTGAAAGTAGAAACCTTCGGCTTGCTATTTCAGCTGATGGAATAAATCCTCATAGTACATTAAGTACTACTTACAGTTGTTGGCCTGTTGTAATGGTTACCTATAATCTTCCTCCTTGGTTGTGCATGAAAAGAAGATTTATGATGTTATCTCTTCTGATATGGGGACCATGACAACCTGGTAATGACATAGATGTTTATTTAGCCCTATTAATAGATGACTTGAAACTTTTGTGGGAGGAAGGTGTTGATGTCTATGATGCTTATAAGAAAGAAACTTTTAACATGCGAGCTGTCTTGTTATGGACGATCAACGACTTTCTAGCCTATGGTAACCTCTCTGGTTGCTCAGTTAAGGGGTATTATGGTTGCCCAATATGTGGAGAAGAAATTGTTTCATGTAGATTAAAACATGGCAAGAAAAATATCTACATGGGCCATAGGCGTTTCCTCCCCAAAAATCATCAATTTTGGAAACAGAAGAAGCATTTAATGGGGAGCAAGAAAATGGGCTGGCTCCAAAACCGCTTAGTGGGGAAGCCATATTAGCTAAGCTAGAAAATATCCAAACATCTTGTTGGAAAAGTAAGGATAGAAAGCGCAAAAAAGTGGTGAATGATGATTACTTGTGTTGGAGGAAAAAATCCATCTTCTTTAGTCTTCCGTATTGGAAACATTTGCATATTCGTCACAACCTTGATGTTATGCATATTGAAAAAAATGTTTGTGAAAGTATCTATGGGACTTTATTAAACATTCCTGGAAAAACAAAAGATAATCTTAAGTCTAGGTTAGACTTTGTTGATTTGGGTTTGAGGTCAGAGTTGCATCCATTGGTTTCAAAAGATCGTACATATTTGCCTCCAGCATGTTACACACTTAGCAAGAAAGAGAAACAAATGTTCTGCAAGACATTATATGATATAAGAGTCCCTTTTGGATATTGTTCGAACTTTAAGAATCTTGTATCCATGGATGACTTAAAGCTAGTTGGTTTAAAATCCCATGATTGTCATACTCTTATGCAACAATTTCTTCCTTTGGCAATTAGATCAGTGTTGCCCAAACAAGTTCGTTATGTAATTACACATTTTTGTTTCTTTTTTAACGAGGTTTGCACCAAAGTGGTTGATGTTCCTCAGTTAGATAAGGTGCAAGATGATCTAGTCATTACCTTGTGCTTGTTGGAGAAGTACTTTCCACCTTCGTTTTTTGACATCATGGTCCATTTAACCATACATCTAGTTAGAGAAGTTAGATTGTGTGGGCCTGTCTGCCTTAGATGGATGTATCCTTTTGAGAGATTCATGAAAATCCTTAAAGGGCACGTCCGAAATAAAAATCATCCCGAAGGTTGAATTGCTGAGTGTTACATTGCCAAGGAAGATATGGACTTTTGCTCCAATTATGTGCCTTTTGCTGATGAAGAAATTGAAACTGATGGGCCATTGCTTGGAGGTCGGGTGATTTCAATCAGCGAAGACGAATGGTCACAAGCACACCTATATGTCCTCCAAAACGTTGACGATGTCCAACCTTACATTAAGTAAGTGTCTATGGCAACATCTTGAATTCATCTTATGTTATTCAACCTCTTATCATTCATTAACAATCAATTTTTTTTGGTTTTTGTTAGATTGCATAAGAAATGGTTGAAGGATCATTTTCCAAGGCAGTCTAGAAATGCCAAGTGGGTGTAAGATGAACATAATCGAACCTTCATTGATTGGTTCAAAGATCAGGTTAAAGAAGCCTTATATTAATTTGTTCTTAAAATATTTGGAATTTCTTAGCTTTGTATCAATATCTAACACTTTTGTTACTTTCATCCTAGGTCGGAAGGTTAATTAACAATGGGGAAGAAATCACTTCCACTTTGAAATGGTTTGCACAAGGGCCCTGTCCGTACGTGACATCCTTTTCGGGTTATGCCATCAACAATTGTCACTACCACACAAAAGACCATGGGGAATCTAAGGTTAATCAGAATAGTGAAGTGTGCATTGTTGCAAGTACAATGCAGATTGCAAATGCCAAAGAAAAAAAACCAATTGTCAGGGATTTAAGTTTCTGTGGTGTAATACGGGAAATTTGGTCTCTTGACTATCACATGTTCAGTTTTCCCATGTTTAAATGTGATTGGGTTGACAACAACGGAGGGGTTCGAATGGATGAATTCGGTGTAACGCTAGTAGATCTGTCACGTATTGGCCACAAATCAGATTCATTTGTCCTAGCATCACAAGTAAAGCAAGTCTTTTATGTCACTGACCAAAGTGAGAGTAGGTGCTCCATTGTACAATTCACATGTGATAAGTCATACAAAGTTAATAGAAGTCAAGATGATATTCCTCCTTTGGTTGAACAACACCCTTTCACCAATGTCCTGCCTTCCTTAGAGGAATTTGATACATGTGATGATGATGATAGTTGTTGTATTCGCAATGATTTAGAGGGTATTTGGGTTGATAACACAACATTGAAATGAAAGGGCTTAGAAATGGTATTTGTTTATTGTAGGAGAGACTTGTTATAAATCGGGTCTTCTTATGCTGATTTCATATTTGTTAGTAGCTGCTGATCATGATTACTAACCTATTTAATTTTCTTTGCAACTGCAGGCTGGTGGCAATGGGAGATGAAGATGGCAAATGAACATCCTATCGATGATCACATTGATGAGGCGCCGCCCAAAAAGCGCAAAACTAGAGGCCCACGCACAAATAAGAAGCGCAACAAAAAAATAAAGGAGAAATATTGAAAGTGCAATGTAGTCAATATGGGCAGCATATTGGGGCAAATGCTACAGACTTAACAACCCAGATTGGTTGTTTTGCACGCCAGACAGTACCGATTCAGGACACGGATTGGCGAAATGTGGATGAAGCTTACAAAGAGAAGATATGGGCAGATTTGACAGTAAGTCTTAGAATGCAGAATTTTGGCAACGTAATAGAATCATGTTACTTGGCGCTTTCCTTGGTTGTTTATTAGTTTACATGCTCTATTTAATTTCCTTGTAGCAAAAGTTTGATGTCGATGCCAGATCAAAGGATAGATTGATGAAGAGAGCGGGCAAAGCATGGCGTTCTTTTAAGACAAGGCTGACAACAAAATTTATCCTCCCGTACAAGGATGATCCGGAGAAGTTGCGACATCCTCCACCATTGTACCAGAAAATCATTAAACAAGAGGACTGGGAACAATTTGTTGAAAGTCGCTTGAGAGACGAATTTGGGGTAATTCTTTTATTAACTTATTGAATGGAAATCTGTTGTTGATTGCTCAAACAGTTCAGGTCTCTTTTGATTAATTAACCTGCTTGTCGATATTATATGCGCAGAAATATTAATCATTAATATGCCCCTTCGGTAGAGTTGGGAGCATCACCGATTTTGGTTGCACTGTTATAGGTTATTAGTTGTTTGGAATTGTTGACTAAATTGTGCATAAATTGAGATTGAAAAAAAATACCTCAAATATTTGTGACTTGCAGGTGAATTTTACAAAAGAGTATTTGGTGCATAATATTGTTAGCTTTTTTTGGTTGTGTTTAGAATTATTGTGTTGGGATTGGATTGATATATTGTTCTTTCTACGACTTTAAAGTTTCTTGTTTATATTTTCAATGACGTTTGTGTTTGTTGCATATCCTAAATGTGGGGTTATGTTATAATGTTTTATGAAGGAATTTAGTGAACAACAACGGGAGAGACATTATGAGAACAAATATGATCATTGTACAGGCAGATCAGGATATGCAAAGATTGAAGAGGAAATGGTAATGAATATTGTGATTGATGATAATGTTGTTTTAAGTTGTTTCAAACCCATTACACTTTATTCTTCATGTTTGGATAATGGTTTAAATATTTGACTACAGCGGGCAGAGTCCGGACAATGGGATTCGCCTATTGATCGATGTGACCTATGGAAAAGGGGCCGAAAAAGGAAGGATGGGGAATACCATCCCAACGTTGTTCCTGTAATTGAGAAGATTGTAAGTAGTCTACACTGTAGTCTAATTGTGAACAAACACAAAGTCATTTGTGTTGCAATAGATTTTATTTTATTCTATTATTTATGACCTTGCATGTTTGAGATGGTAATCATTATTTGCATTTTGATCATATGAAGTCAAGAGTTTATTAAGTAGATGCTAATTTTTGAAACTATGGAAGATTTGATTTCTCATAATCAAATATATGTAGTTATATGCAGCCATATACAACAAAGTCATATATATGTAGTATATGATTTTGCTAAGATTTTCATAATTCATTCTTCTTTACTATATACTCTAAATAATGGTGTATTAGTTATTTCCTAATTTAATACATGGGTTGTTTGTTGTAGGAAGAGTTGAAGGGGCAGCCCCAGTCAAGTGTGACAGACATAACATCAGGGAGTGATATTCTCACTAAGCATTGGGCAAACCAGAGCATAGTGATCGCGTGAGAGGGGTTAGGAGGTTTGTCACACCAACTTCCTATTTTAAAAGTGTTCATGGAAATTATGAGAGAGACAAGAAAGTAGAGGAGTTGGAGAGGCAACTCAAGGAATCCCACGATGAAATAGCAAGACTTAGGAGTGAAGTTGCCACTGTTAAGTCAGCTGGCTCAAGTAACACACAAAAAGTGGAGAATGAAACAGATATTAAAGCTGTTCATGATTGGAAAAAAACCCCAACTTCAGATGTTTTGATAAAAGATGAGGTGCAGTTGTCAAAGAAGTGTGGCACTTCCAAAGTTGGGAAGCAATTACAATTGGAAGATCTATCAAACAGCGACAGCGAGGGACCTGCAGAACCAGAATCTGCATCTGCAAATAGAGAGGTACCACTGCTATAGTGTTTACTTTGCTAACATTGTCTAAAATTCTATGCAGTTACTGTTTGAGTATAAATACAATGTTGACATGTAATTAATGTTATGATTTAGGGGAAATGCTGTGATTTGAAAGTGGAAGAGGGTGGAATAACTGTGGGCACTGGAACCATTTTGAAAGATTCGACTCCAAATGTAATTGTGTCACTTGATCAAGCCTATGATCAAAATACTCTTCTCCCAATTTAGCAGAAAAGTGATGACATAGTCACTTTATATGAGGCATGTGGTTGCCATGTGCTATGGCCAGCGCATCTACTTGTTATATGGACTGAGGTAAACAATTCATCATAATGATCTAAGTTAATTGAACATTATCTGTATTGTTATATAATTCAGCAGAAAAGTGATTATTGTTTTTATACAGGACTCAAGTGATGCATCACCAAAAAAAAAAAAAAAGAAGAGCCTAAGTAGGGAATTGAAGGGGCTTAAAACTGATATAGTAGAAAAACGGAATATTGAAAAGCCTCAACCCGTTACCCATTTGGAAGCGCTCATGAAAATTACGGTGAAAGAAGAAAAACCACTTGAAATCCATTTTAATGATGGCGTTTTTGGCTACCCATTGAAGACTTTCTTGTCTTGCTCCGACATGTATTGTATGATTGATTTTAAAGAGCTGATCAGAATTGTCTTACAATTTATATGAGGTTTTGAATTCTCACCTATTTACATTGTGTTAAGGATTATATCATTGTCTTACTTCATATATTTTCTGTACGAAAATAATTCATTGCTGATTAATAAATGTAGTTATCTGTATGATGCTTGTGATGGCAGATCGGCCTCGGTGAAGTTTGGGTTTATTCACCCCGAAACCATACTTGCAAGCAAACTGAAGGACAAGCAGCTATGTTTATAAATGTCTCAGTCACTTGCAGACAAGCTAGAAAAATTGAAAAATAGAGACTATATGTTCATTCCCTACAATCCAGGGTAAGATATCTTTGTTTTATTTGCAAATGAACCAGCTTTTTGTACACTTACTGACTTGGGTTCATTTGCTTCCAATCTGTAGATACCATTGGACTTTGATTATTCTTGACTTGTCCTATTTGAGGATATTTCATATAGATTCCTTGAGGAAAGGAATTCAGGAAGGTGCTAAGCAAGTAATAAACCAGTAAGTTTTCACTTTCATTTCTAATCATCAAAGTTTCAGGATATATGTAAAAAACAATTCTTGAAAGTGCAATAATTTGTCTGCAGTGGACAAAAATATGAAGAAGAAAAATCCGTGGATAATCGTGAAGGTATACTAGAAAATAAGTTAATTTCATTAATTAATACTTTGTAGATATTTCATTTATTAGCGATTAACACCAATTTTTGCATAATTAGGGACCATGACAGGAGGGATCGATAGAATGTGGATATTATGTACTCAGATACATTAAGGAGATCATAGCAGACCCCAAAATCCTCTCTGACAAGGTTAGATGATAATCATGCAATAAATTATTTTCTTACTGGTTTACTCACAAGATATTAATATTGTTGTACATGATTATGTCTTAGTTCAATTACAAGGACAAATACAGTGACAATGAGATGAATGACATTAGGATTGAGTGGGCGAACCATGTATCTGGCATCATTTTAGATCAGCTTGCGGGAAAAAAGTGAAACAATAAGTTATTTGCAAGTATAATTCACTTATATGCGTACGTTTTTCTGCTTCAATGTTCGGTTCCTATAACTAATTTGATGCATCTTTGCTTCTAATTTATAGTATATTTTTATTGTTACAGATGGAAGACTAACAAATTTGAATGTTATTTTGAAGATGTAGACTATGATTTTTTTGTTTGAAGATGTAGATGCTGATGGATTGGGTGTTTTTTTTTTGGCCATGATTACATGATGAAAAGAGCAAATTGGAAGTAAATGGATAGGAAGCATTTAAACAAGATCAATCTTTTAGGGATTTTTTTGTGATCAAATGTAGGAACTGTTATTGTCAAGTTTTTGGAGTACTCCTTTTACGTATATATTGCTCAAGTTGAATGTGGCTCTTTACTATCCATGTTTTATTACTAACAGATTTGGTAGAATTTATTTCTGTTTATTTAAAAAGATTTTATTTATTTATGCTAAAAAGTAGCATAAAAAGCAGGAAAGTTGAAGTTGGTTATGGTGGTGGGGCTATGACTCGAGCAATGCGAAGTCGTATGATTGTTAACTACTAGACAGTGGGATCATATGTTAGCATAAAAAGCAGCAAAATTTTTGATGAGAAATTTATTCGGATGGATACAAAAAGGTTGTGTGAGCTGACTTCTGCTGTTGATAGCCTCCAATTGAAGCCTTTAGTTGATCTAACCAGTCGTGCTCTTGCTCGAATTATTGAGGGAAAAACTCCTGAAGAAATACGTGAAACATTTCATTTACCTGATGATCTCACAGAGGTGTGTAATGCTAGGAAGCTATTCAATGTCTTCCATTTTTAGTTTGTTCTTTTTGGTTTTTAATGTAGATTTGGTTTTTCTCCAGGAGGAGAAGTTGGAACCATTGAAAAACGTAACTGATGATCCACGTATTCGGCTTTTAAATCAATTATATGGAAGGAAGAGGAAAGAACTTAAAGAAAGGGAGAAACTTAAGGTGGTTAAGTGTTTCTTTTCTTGTTGTTTAATTTGTAGCCTCCACCACTTCTTACATACCGGTTCTTTGTCCTATCTCATAATTTTGGTGCAATTATTTTTGAAGTTTATAAAATGCAATGTGTTTGAGCTCAAACATTAGTACATGCGATTGCATTAACAACAAACTGTTTTCCCTATATGTCAGAATGTTGAGGTTGAGGAGGAACATGTGGATGAGTGCTCGGTTGATGATATCTTGTCATTTAAAAATGGAGGTATGTATTGGAAATCATCTCTTGTTCTGTTAGTAGATAGCTTGCGTTATTTCTTGGGCATTGTGCCACTATGAGAGCTTGATATAAAGTATTCAATCATGAACAACATGAAGGAAGAAGGGGAAAAAAAAATTAAGTCATTGACCTGTGGAGTATATATTTTGCTTATTTTCCAGCTTACCGATATTTTTCATGTAATCGATAATTGAAATTGATTCTATTGCCCTTTATACGGTCTTTGAGGAAATTTCGTTGCCTCCTGTAGGGCTCTTGCCATTGATTGGTTAAATTTAGAAGTTTATTAAGTAATGTGTTGTTAACCTTAGGCATTTGGTAGGCAATGTTACTGATTCTTGTCTTGAAATGGATGTCATGTATGAACCTGTAGCCTCGTCTGTTTGTCTCTACCCCTCTCACTTGAATTAAAGGTTTACTTTATCTTTCTGTTTTCCAGGAAGAGCATGCTTGCTTGTTTACAAATCATTTAACTTAGTTTGGGATTTTACTGTATCCTTTTGTTTTTCTGGAAATGCAAATCCCTGTTAGAAATTATTAACCATGGTTTGAGATTGGATCAGATTGCTGCTGGCAGAAAATTGCTTTACTGCAGGGCAGTGGTATTTTAAGGAGAAATCTGGAAAATAAGTAAATCTATCGTTGTGTATATAAGTGCCATAAATCTAAAAGGATAACAGTAAACTTTGTATGAATAATATGGTTCCATAGTTGTTTTTTCGTAATGCGTTTTGTTTAATTTACATGTATTTTGATTGCTTATGGACCTAAACAGTTTAACCATAATAGTCAACAGGGTAGAAATAATACACCATGATGTTGTGCTATGAACCAATTATCTTTCTTGTGGATGCACTATTTATGTTCCTCTACCATCCCAAAAGCAACTGTCCTTAGAATATTGTTGTTAGATGCTTCAATTTCTATAAATTATCTCGATGATACTAAATTCCATTGCTTGTCATAATATAAGACTTAATGAGTTTTGTCTGTTCCTCAGAGTCAAAGGGAGTTAAAACAAATAAGAATAAAAAGAAAAATCGAAGGCGAAAAGACCAACTGAAGGACTCATCTTCAAACAATTTAAATGGAAACCCCAAGGTTGGCACCTCTCTGTCTATCATGTCTTGTGTGCTGCATCCCTTGCATGCATTTTTTATTTTGGGTAAGCCTGAACATGTTTTACTTGCTTGTGTCTGATAATCATCATGGTCTTTATTATTATTGTTATTTTTTTCCATCCATCATGAAGAGGATGATATATTTCTCGTATTTGATTGACTATTTTTCTTTTATTGTGTTAGGAGTTTTATTCTCTCTCTTCTGCTTGCTGTATTGGTGAGCTTAAGGAGAGTGCATTATGCACTCCAAATAGAACAACGAAGTTGCAAGGCTCTACAGCTGTTAGCTTTTCACCTAAGCTTGAGTTTGATGATGGCGATGTTGATGATGATCTGGATCCAGTAATGAAGGAGGAACTTGACAGGTTGGTTGGGCATTTGAGTTTTCTAATTTTTTTTCTGATTAAGATGACGAATTTAATATTTAACTTAAAATGGGAATTCAAAGTAAATGCAAAAACCGCTGTTGATGCCTCATTTTCTAGATTTTAGATACTGCGAGTTATTTTGCCTAACTGTCACCTTAAGGGTTGTTGATCACGAATTTGTATCTTAGTATAGCTAGCTTACTTCGTTTAGCTAGAGTAGAATCTTAACTCATTCAAATTTGCTTTAGCTTTTGCAATCTCTTTCTAGAGGTCTTATTTTCCTTATCTGTCTCTTTCTCTAGTTAAAAGTGTTGGTCAAAAAGTGAAGATCCAAAATTAGAGTTGTGACTCTGAAGGTTAGATTAGGTTTATTATTTGATTTGGTTGTAGTGCTTGTAATTATAGGTCTATATGAGAAAGGTGTGCTCAACTCTTTGTAATGAATTAACTAGAGCAGTGTTTGTAACGAAGATGAAAGAGAAGCGATGCATTCATAAAAATTTACATCTTCTAGAACATTAGAATCTTATAAATATAGATATGTAGCATATACTTTCGTAGAGTTTTTTGGTTGATCATCTATTATCTGACCTCGATATGGTCAACGATAAAGATGGTTATTGTGGATGGAATGACATATCATTTTCTCTATCATTATTATTATTGTTCAATGCAGGGAAGTAGAGGACTTTGCTAGGAGATTGAATTCAGATTGGTCGCAAAGGATGCAAGAGATTTTATCATTAGGCGAAGAAAGAGGACTCGTATCAGTATCTATGAATGGAAATGGTTCCACGCACAGATGTACAAGTATGAGTTTTCTTTTCTTCTCTTATTTTTTTGGGTAAGACAATGTTAATGGGATTCAGCACTTCAGATCAGGTGCATCAATTTATCATTTTAAACAAAAGTTAGTGACATGCATATAAAATTCAGAGATAACTTTTTTGCATTGTAGCATGAATTTTCTTTGTAAAATAAATTTCTTAATAAATCCTCTAGAAATCAGCATTTCAGGGAGTCATCAGCCCCAGATCTGAGATTCATCTGTTATAGTGAATGTGGACAGATACCAAATGTTGACCAACATTTGGCCTGTGATATTTATGTAGTAACTTGCTTCTTGGTCAGTGCTTTCATGATTAATAACTTCCATGAATGAATCAATTCTTATCTATTACATTTTAACAGGTGAGTCCATTATTTCTCCTAGAGCCAAGCAAGGGTTAATACCCCTCGCAGTATCACTAGCCAAAAGTAGCTTAGGTACAGATAAACTATTGTATATGTCTAGCGTTTTTTATATTTGAGAAGTGCCAAAGCTAAAGTCTTATGTGATTTCATTTTTAAATAGGTGCTGTGACTGCATTGCTGAGATGGCCAACAGCTCCACCTGGGTAAGAAGATCATATGCTTCTGATTATTCAGCCTTTGTTTTTAAACATTTTTTTAAATTCTTTTTAAATAACTTTGCTGCAATAACTGCAGGATGAACAAATTGAATATGTTAAAGAAAAATTGACAGAAGAGGGAAAGGAGCAAGATCTAAACAAGGGGAAACCACCCGCTCAGGTTTTCTCCTAATAATTTTTCTTTTCATTGTTTGCGGCAAGCCAGTCAACACTTAGCTTGTTGTCAATCTGTGTTCATTCTACTCTATTAATTTATTAATGTCAAAACATCTTTTAATTTTCATGATTCGTGTAAATATCTTACGTCAATTGTTTTTGTTATTTTACTGTTTGCAATTGAAATGTCTTATATCAACATTTTCTGGTGGTAATATTTAAGTTAGGATATGTTGCTTTATTAACTTGCTGGGATTTATGAAAATAGGTATAAGGCTCTAGCTATTTGGGGGTCATTTTTTAACTTGGATATTAAGATCTTGTCTTTGATTATAGTATATCAAATGCTCATTAATGTATGAATTATTGTAGATCAAAGTTATTATTTATTTCCCCCAGTGATTTTGTAACTTCATGTTTTGATGTCTGGTAGAATAGCTGCCCTGTTGTTTGTGTTACCTATACTTCATAGCTTAATTGTGTATTGTTATATGCAGGAACAATATATTAGGGACGCAATTGGTTCTCCATTGCTCTCCTTCACCTTGATGCAACCACATGCGGTAAGTTGCTTTAAATAAGTACAGTTTAAGTTAGTAAATAGTTACATTTTAATTCAGTTTGACAGTTCAAGTTATCTTTTATATATTATTTATCTCACCTTTTTTTGGTGATTTGTTTGAAGTTAGTGTTATGTTTTGCAAATATTTTTGTGCAAACCTTTTTATCTGAATACAACAATTATGAACAAAATGGAGAAAAACAAGTTTGTCTTTTTGTAGTTGAATTTCTTCAACTGCCCAATAGATCTTTAGCTTGGTATCAGAGCAGATTTACTGATAGACAAGTGAAGAAAACGATCACAGTGATCTGTAAGAATGGAGTTTATTCGTAATGGAGGATCCGAAACACAACCACCTATTTCTGACGATGGTAATTACCCATATTGGAAGGTAAGAATGATGATGTATATCAAATCTCTTGATGGCAGGGCATGGACTAGTGTGCTTAAAGGATGGACATAGCCAACAAAGTTGAATGCTTTTGGTGATTCTGAACCCAAACCTGAGGATGAATGGATTGATAAAGAATACCGACGTTCCAGTTGGAATTCTAAGGCTCTTAATGCAATTTTTGTAGCAGTAGACTTAAACAATTTCAGACAGATTTCTAGATGCAGAGTGGCCAAAGAAGCATGGGACATACTTGAGGTAAAACATGAAGGTACTGCATCGGTTAAAAGATCTAAATTGATAAGACTGAATTCTCAATTTGAAAATTTGATGATGAATAAGCATGAGTCAATTTCTGAGTTTTATTCTAAGATATGTCACATCACAAATTCTGCATACATGCTTGAAAAAACTTTCATTGATGCAGAAATTATTAGTAAGATAATAAGGTCTGTTCCAGATAAATTTCAACCTTAAATTTCAGCCATTGAGGAAGTTAAAAACACTGATGAGATGAGGGTTGATGAATTGATTGACATTCTCCAAAACTTTTTGTAGTTGAATTTCCATATAGGCTATATATGTTTTTACTCATTTCCCCTTGTTTTCCATAGAGTGATAGCAGTTTCATTGACAATAGTTTTTAATATTTTTCCAATTGATATGAAATTGGCAAACAGCAGAAACATCCATTCAATTGAGCACAATGTAGGTCCTGACCTTATATATATATATATATATATATATGTCTGTTTCACTTCTAAAGAGATCATTGTTTTGCAGTGCAGGGCTAGCACATTTTATTCTGAAGGAGAAACTGCATATATTTGGTGTGGTTGGATGTGTTCTCTACGTGGTGGGCTCTATTAGCATCATTTCACATGCTCCACTTGAGAGACAACTAGAATCGGTCAAGGAAGTTTGGCACCTTGCTGCACAACCAGGTATGTAAAAAGTAACCATGAAGTTGATTGTCCTATTGCCTATAAAAGACCTTGCAGATTTCAGGATTTAGTCCTTTGCTAGGATTTCGATCCATGTATTTTTGTCCAATGCAGTTTTTCTTGTCTATAGTGGCTTAGTTTTGGTTGTGGTTGCTGTACTTATTTTCCGATTTGAATCATTGAAAGTGAATGATTGGTATGCTTTAAATTACGGTCAAATATTGTCAGCTTAAGTTCTAGTACCATAAAACTAATTTTTGGGGTTGCAATCTGCTCTACTTTTGCAGTAAGTGCTGAAATGCAAGAGCAACGGGTAAAAAGTGTAGCTGCTAGTTAAGAACTGCAAGTGTCCTTAAATTTGCTTCAGTTGTTCTTTTTCTGATACTATTTAATTTGCTTGTTGACATGTCTATTATTATGATTGTTACAAAGAACTATTTATATCTCTTTTTAATTAAACACTCACACAGGTCATTTATTTCAATAGTGTATGATAAATCTAGGAGAGGAGCTATTTATGTGTGTTGTATATGCCAAATTGGAGTATTGACAAAATCGTACAGGGTAGAAAAATAACAAAAATTAGTACTATATTATGTTTCTTAAGCAACAAAACCATATCTGTCATTACAAAGCCATATTTATCGGGCAACAAGCGATAAATATGACAAATTTCAAAAAAGAATCATACTTATCGGTCAACAAGCGCCAAATATGATCAAATTCAAAAAATTTTAATGTTAGCGAGCCATATTTATCGGGCACAAAAGAGACTAATATGGTACAATAGAAAGCGGAATCATACTTATCGGTCAAGAAGTGCCAAATATGATGAAATTTAAAAAATTTGACCGTTAGCCAGCGATATTTATCGGGCAAAAAGCGATAAATATGATAAAATTTAAAATCATATCATATTTATCGGACAAAAAGCGCCAAATATGAAGAAATTAAAATAATTTGACCGTTGATAAGCCATATTTATCAGGCAAAAAGCGATAAATATGGTAGAATTAAAGATGGAATCATATTTCTCGGTCAAAAAGCGTCAAATATGATAAAATTTAAAAAATTTGACCGTTGGTAAGCCATATTTATCGGGCAAAAAGCGATAAATATGGTAAAATTAAAGATGGAATCATATTTCTTGGTCAAAAAGCGCCAAATATGATAAAATTTAAAAAATTTGACCGTTGGTAAGCCATATTTATCGGGCAAAAAGCGATAAATATGTGGATTTAAAGATGGAATCATATTTCTCGGTCAAAAAGCGTCAAATATGATAAAATTTAAAAAATTTGACCTTTGGTAAGCCATATTTATCGGTAAAAAAGCGATAAATATGATACAATTAAAAAATTTTAACTGTTGGAACGACTATATTTGTCAAAAAAAGTGACAAATATGTGATTTTTCTACACGGGTCATATTTGGCGCTTTTATGTGACAAATATGGTTTGCACCATATTTGGCGTTTTGACCGACCGTCAAATATTGTCAAAAATACCATATTTGACGGTGCCATTGGTGGTGTTTTTATGACCGTCAAATATGGTCAAAGACCGCCAAATATGACATTTTTTCTTGTAGTGTGTGACAAATGCAAAAATAGATGTTGAAAAATTTGATGGTCAAAATAATTTCGGCTTATGGCAGAGTGAGGTGTTGGATGGGTTGTATCAGTAAGATTTGGATATTATTCTGGAAGAAACAAAACCAGAAGATATCAGTGCAAGAGATTGGGACAGGCTAACTATAAAAGCTTGTGGGTTGACTCCCTCTTGCTTGTGTAGAGAACAAAAGTATCCGTTCACTAAGGGGACATCTGCAAACAAATTATGGAAGGCGTTGGAAAACAAATATATGAAGAAAAGCAATGAGAATCGGCTGTATCTATTGAAGAGATTGTTCCGTCTCCAATTGAAACCAGGTACGAGCATCAGTTCTCATATTGATGAGTTTAATAAGTTAATTGCTGATTTGTTAAACTTAGATGAAACCTTCAAAGATGAAATTAAGGCTATGCTATTGATTGGCTCATTTCTGGATGAATTAGATCATTTGTGCATTACTCTTATCCATGGGAAAGATAAACTGTCTTTTGAAGAAGTCTGTTCTGCTTTGTTGAATTATGAAATTCGTAAGAAAGATTAAAGGGAACATAAAGATGAGTCAGTAGATGCATTGATAGTGAGAGGGCGTAGTCAAAGTAGGAAACCAGGAAAAAGGAGAAAATCTTGGTCGAGGGGTAGATTAGGAAAAGATGAGTGTGCCTTTTGTCGTGAGAAAGGGTATTGGAAGAAAGATTGTCCTAAGTTGAAAAAGAAAGACAAGGGTAAGGCTGTTTCTGATGCATGTGTTGTTGAGCGTGAGGATGATAGCGAGTCAGATATATGTCTAGCTGATCACATATCCACTTTTGGTTCTGATGAATGGATTATGGATTCGGGTTGTATTTATCATATGTGTCCACATAGAGAGTGGTTCTTTCAGTTTGAGGAGCTTGATTGTGGAGTTGTGTATATAGGCAATGATGATATTTGCCATACTGCTAGGATAGGTTCGATCCAATTGAGGAATCATGATAGACTGACTAGAGTTTTGACAGATGTTCGATATGTACCTAAGTTAAAGAAGAATCTCATCTCTTTGGGAGCCTTAGAATCTAAAGGCTGTGGCATATCTATTCGAGATGGTATTCTGAGGGTCACTTTAGGCGCTCTTGTGGTATTGAACGGCACTAGGAGGAACAACTTGTATTACTATAATGATAATACAGTTATTGGATCAGCTACTATGGTTTCTGATAATGATGCAGATTCAGAGATCACGAGACTGTGGCATATGCGTTTGGGACATGCAGGTGAGAAAGCCTTATTCAGTTTGGTGAAACGAGGCTTATTGAAAGGTGCAAAGACCTGCAAACTGGATTTCTGCGAGCATTGCATTCTGGGAAAGTAGAAGAGAGTGAAATTTGGCACCGCTATTCATAATACCAAGGGTATTCTTGATTATGTTCACTCAGATGTGTGGGGATCTACTAAAACCGCATCTATGGGAGGTAGGCACTACTTTGTTACTTTTGTTGATGACTTTTTCAGAAGAACTTGGGTGTACTATTTGAAATCAAAAGATGATATACTTGGTGTTTTCCTTAAATAGAAAAAGATGATTGAGACATAAACTGGCAAGAAGATCAAGCATCTCAGAACAGATAATGGTGGTGAGTGTTTCAGTGATCAGTTTTTGAAATTATGTCGAGATGAATATATTGTACGTCATTTTACTGTTAGAGGTACACCACAGTAGAATGGGGTGGCAGAATGCATGAATCGAACTTTGCTGGAGAAAGTTCGGTGTATGTTGTCCAATGCTATGTTGGGCAAAGAATTTTGGGCTAAGGCTATGACTTATGCGTGTCATCTCATTAATCGTCTACCTTCAGCTGCTATTGGTGATAGAACTCCATTGGAAGTATGGTCTGGACAACCTGTTTCCGATTATGATTCTTTACATGTTTTTGGTTCTCCTACATATTATCATGTGAAAGAATCTAAGCGGGATCCTAGAGCCAAGAAAGCAATTTTCTTGGGATTTGCTTCTGGAGTAAAAGGATATCGTCTTTGGTGTCCTAGTTCGAGGAAGATTGTATTCAGTAGAGATGTGACATTTGATGAGTCTTCAATGTTGAAGAAATCAGAAAATCAGACAAAGGTGAATGGTACTCTACAGCAGGTGGAGCATACTCAGCAGCAGGTGGAGTTTGAAACGACGACATTGAACCCAGTTAGATCTGTTGAGACAGATGATGGTACTCCTGTGATAAAGGGAGATTTGGGAGATGATGGTGAGGATTCTACTCAGGAACCTCTACAGCAACAAGAATCTATTGCAGTTAATAGGCCAAGACGTGAGATTCACAGACCTGCTCGATTTGCTGATATGGTGGCCTATGCACTTCCAATTGTAGATGCTGTTGTTCCTTCCACTTATAGAGAGGCAGTCAGATGTTCTGAAATTGATCAGTGGAAGACAGCTATGAGCGAAGAGATGCAGTCTCTTTGGAAGAATGAAACTTGGGAGCTAGCTCAACTACCGAAGGGTAAAAAGGCAATTGGGTGCAAATGGGTATATGCAAAGAAAGATGGATTTCCTGACAAGAATGACGTCCGTTACAAGGCAAGGTTGGCAGCTAAAGGCTACGTTCAGAGGGAAGGAATTCACTACAATAAGGTATTTTCTCCAGTTGTGAAACATTCTTCCATTAAAATTTTGGTGGCCTTAGTAGTTCAAATGAATATGGAACTCGTTCAATTGGATGTAAAAACTGCATTTTTACATGGTGACTTGGAAGAAGAAATCTATACGACTCAACCAGAAGGATTCAAAGTTGCTGGTAAGAAAAATTTGGTTTGCAAACTGAAAAGATCGTTTTATGGTTTGAAGCAATCTCCCAGACAGTGGTATAAGCAATTTGATAGGTTTATGATGGGTCAGAGGTACACAAGAAGCAAATTTGATAATTGTGTGTTTTTTCAGAGGCTACATGATGGTTCTTTCATTTATCTACTCTTGTATGTCGATGATATGTTGATAGCTTTGACGAATGTCAAAAAAATTGCAAAGTTGAAGACTCAGTTGAATCGAGAGTTTGAGATGAAAGATTTGGGTGAAGCTAAGAATATTCTAGGTATAGAGATTAGCAGAGATAGAGGGAGAAGCAAGATTTGTTTGACTCAGAAGCAGTATCTAAAGAAGGTATAACAGCGGTTTGGCATTACAGCGCAGTCAAAAACCTATAAGTACTCCACTTGCTCCTCATATGAAGCTTAGTTGATCTTTATCTCCTAGTACAGATGAGGAACGAGAGTATATGTCTCGAGTTCCATATGCTAATGCAGTTGGTAGCCTGATGTATGCTATGGTGTGTACGAGACCCGACATTTCACATGCAGTTGGAGTTATGAGCAGATACATGCATGATCCTGGTAAAGGACATTGGCAAGCAGTGAAATGGATTCTACGGTATTTGTTGAGAACTGTAGATGTTGGCTTAGTCTTTGAGAAGAATGATACATGTGATCAGTATGCTATTGGTTATGTTGATTCAGATTATGCTGGTGATTTGGATAAACGTCGGTCGACAACTGGTTATGTGTTTACTCTTGCAAGAGCACCAGTAAGTTGAAAGTCTACATTACAGTGTACAGTGGCTTTGTCTACTACATAAGCAGAGTATATGGCAATGACAGAGGCTGTGGAGGAAGCTATTTTGTTACAGGAATTGCTGGATGAATTGGGAATTGGGCAGAAGAAGATTAGTCTTTATTTTGACAGTCAGAGTGCTGTCCACTTAGCGAAGAATCCAGTGTTTCATGTTCGTACGAAGCATATTGATGTTCGGTATCATTTTGTGCGGGAGATTATAGATGAAGGGAGAATCTTACTTTAGAAGATTGAGACTGCCGAGAATCCCGCAGATATGTTGACTAAGGTTGTGACAGCGATCAAGTTCAGTCATTGTTTGGACTTGATCAATATTGTACGAGTTTGACCGCGCCGTTGGGCGCATTTGGAGGCGTTGTAGTTGTGATAGAGAATATGAGAAAAAGAAATTTGTAGTGGATCGGCATATTCCGCAAGGTGGAGATTTGTTGAGTATGGCTCATATGCAAGTGGGAGAGATCCCACATTGGTTAAGTAGCAAAGCTTGGGTCTCATATGGGCTTATAAATAAAGCCATGTGAGAGTTGTTTAGGTATCCCATAAAAAATCCTCCTCTATCCCTTCTATTTGTAAGGTCTCACATATAAGACCTTATAGTTTAAGGACCTTTCATTAAGGACCTTAAAGTTTGTAATATTTGTTTTTCCCCCTTTCTTTGGGGTATTTGTGGTATTACCCAATTGTTTGGGTAATTACAGTTTGGCCCAACTATTTGGGTAATTACAGTTTGGCCCAATAGTTATGGTATTTGTATTGTGGCCTAAAAGTTTGTAATTCTCTTTGAAGATAGTAGAAAGTTTCTTCAGCAGCACTCGAGGACGTTGATATTTATACCGAACCTCGTTAAATCTTGGTGTTCTTTCTATTTCTGCATTATTATTGATTGGTTGCCTCTTTAGTTGCTATTATATTCACTTATCTAGCATAGTTTGTGGTTGTGCATTTGGTTGTTCTTTTGGTTATCACTTCCGCCGTGCATAACACCAGCAACATTTATTTTTGGAATGAAAGAAATTGCCGGAATTGATCCATTTAAGTGGTTGAAAAGGCTTCCAAAAATCGTCAGAGCTACATGCACAATCATGTATCTACAGGGTGACATTGTCTCCCACAAGGTAGGTTTCAATTACCATTATGAAAGGTTCATTAATTTAGAAACACAATTACAATTTTATTTTTAACTGCATGTTCATCCTCATCCAATGACAATATATATCATTTTGTAATAGAATTTTTAGGTAAATATTTGTTTGCATTGATTTATCTCTAACCAACACAATTTCAAATATGAAGAAAGAGCAAGAGAGAGGACATGTTGCCTCTACCGTGGAATGCTACATGAATGAATACGGAGTCGCCAGAGACAAAGCAGTTAAAAAGTTTCACATAATGATCGCTGATGCGTGGAAGTATATAAACGAAGAAAGCTTGAAACCAACAGTTGTTTCAGTGCAGCTCTTGCTACCACTTGTCCATACTGCACGCCTAATGGCAGTCTTCTACAAGTACAAAGATCCTATCACAGTTACAGAGTCTATGAAAGATTACAACACCTAACTCTTTATTGATCAAACACCAATTTAGGAATAGATTGAAGCATTTTTTATATCTATTTCTATTCAAACAAGTTATGTGTTTTTGCAGCTTGTTTAGGTTTCAGTTTCTCTTTTCGCAATTGTGTTTAGAATAAAGCAAATGATAGAGATGATACTTAGTTGTGCAACCTATCAAACTGAAGTTTATGCCATATAGCTATAATTTCTATTTGAAAAAAATTGTTTATTTTGTTTACTTTCTTATAATTCAATTAGCCAATTAAAACAATTAACTAAGATGATAATATAATGTATCGTCAAGAGTGCATGATACGTTGTCTAAAAGGTGTATGTTATCATTCATACACGAAACCAATAATATTATATATATAAGATCAAAGTTCCAGTCATGCATATAAATTTCAATTATCATATTCAAAATTAATTTTAAAGTAGGCGATTGCTATAGTTTCTTCTCTATGTTATAGATATATATATATATATATATATATATATATATATAATTAGCTCATATTGACTCTTTGTGGCTCAAACTAATTCTAAACCCTAGTTTGAGGCTCGATCAAGCTAATGAATATGGTAACTGATTCAGTCATATGAGCCTAAGTGACTAAGACTCTGCAAAGATGCATGAAACAACCTAATTAGGCGCATCCAAGCTAGAATGAGCCAACCAATTGCTATACAACTCTTTCAACATAAAAGAATTACCAATCAAGCTCATTTAAGCAAAATGAAACGAAAAATAGTTACAAGATCCCAAAAGAGCTCAAGAGCCTGGCTAAAGAATTAGGCTTATCCACACAAGATCCCAAAAGAGCTCAAGAGCCTAGAAGCCAATTATACCTGCTATGCGCATCTAGATTCTTGTTGTTAATATGGGCTCTTTGACTTCAAAATGATTATTATTGGATGTCCCTCCAATAAAGATTTCAACATGCTTTCATAATATTCATTTTCCTAGAACTATTCATTATCTTTGGTATACGTACTTTCTTCTATTGATGAAGATATTACCCCCTCATAAAAATAATAACAAACCCAAAATTTACTTTAAAGAATTACAATCTCGAAAATCTTGATCATATGTAGGATTTAGAAGCTAGCTGACCTTTAACAGACCATTAATCCCAGAACTAATGCATTTGAGATTCAAATTTGTCACAAGACTATCCACCTAGCTAGTAGTGAACTTTGCTTAATAGCTTGACAAGTGGTCCAGTCCTACGAACTGGGGAGAAATTAATAAAGAGCAAAGGGGCCTTGGTTAGTGTAGTTATAGTGCCAGACAGGCTAAGTGGTCAGGTCTTGTCATCTACCAACCATGTCACTCCCTTCTTGATGTACTAGGCACTAATGATTAAGAAAATTGACGGGCAAAAGCAAAAGAATAGGAAAAGAAAAAAAAGCAGAGGATATATATGATATTAAGATCTAAGTGAAGGTCAACCCACCATGACTAGACTATATGTTATGTGTGTTTTTGTCTTGTTAGAATATTAGGTAATAGAGGATTTGTTTTTAGATTAGAATTAAAATAAATTAAAATTTGTATCAAACTAGGAAGTTGAGTTCGATTGTAATTTATTGTAATTAGAATAATCTATGTTACTTATAGTTTGACAAGAAAACTGGAATAGGAAAAGTTTTAGTTGTACTTCTAGTCTAAGAATCATGGTTAGATTAGGAACAAGACGCTTGACCTTATATAAATCCTTGTATAATGAGTGGAGAAAAGTAGAGAGAGCACACAATACACAGCAAGTTATGTGGGAGAGAAGACTGGTTAAACATTTTAGTAGCCTTGGGAGTCGGCAAGGACATTAATGTTTGGGTGATCATGGAAGCTACGATTGGGGGCCATTAATCGTAAGCATAGATTATGGAAGTTCTTCATGGTTAGTCTTTTCTTGGGTATAGATATTGAAGATTGGTGTTATCTTTTCGGCATTACATAGGGAGGTCGTAAAGTTAAATCCTTATTGTTACTGTTGACATTCTTATATTTCTTCTTTATTATTAATTGGAATAAAGCTGTTGTTAAGATCTTCAAAGTGAATGTAGGCTTGATTGGCCGAACCACTATAAAGCTGGTGTTCTTATCTTCCTCAATTTCTTGTTTGATTTCTTACTTGTGATTTCAACATAATTTTGTCAATATCTCAAATTGAACACTTCCGCGAAAGGCACAAAATTCATGACAAATTGATATCAGAGCTTTTGGTTCTAGAATACGAGATGGCTACAAAAAAATTTGAGATGGAATGGTTTAATGGCAAGGGTGACTTCAGTATTTGGCGTAGAAGGATGAGAGCCTTATAGGTTCAACAAAAGGTGGCTCAGGCCTTAGGTGGAGAGAGTAAACAACTAGATACGTTGACTAAAGAGAAGAAACAAGAGATGTTAGAGATAACTTATAGTACCATTGTCTTACATCTAAGTGATAATATGTTGATATAGGTTTCAAAGGAGACAACTGCAGCTGGGATTTGGTTGAAGTTTAAGAGTCTATACATCATGAAATCCCTAACAAACCAAATATATTTGAAGGCAAAGCTGTTTGGGTTCAAGATGCAAGAAGAAAAGAGCATTGATGAGAATATTGATGATTTCAATAAAATAATCATTGATTTAGAGAATATTGGGGTAAGGATCAATGAGGAAGATCAAGCTGTCATCTTACTGAACTCGTTATCGCCGACATATAGTCAATTGAAAGATACCTTCAGGTATGGTCATGACTCTTTAGTCATGGAAGAATTGGTACCTACAGTTAGGTCTAAAGAGATGGAATTAAAGGCTGAGGAGAAGGTATTGAGTAATAGGGGCAGCAATGAAGCATTGACCGTCGAAATTAACAAAGGGAGGAATAGATTGTCATCACAGAAGCTTAACAAATCTAAGTTTAGGTGTTTTCACTGTAAGAACTTGGGACATCTTCGAAAAGATTATCTAGAAAGATTAAAGCATCAAGGAGATAAAAAGTCAGAGCATGGAGATGCGACTTATGGAGGATATGAATCCGGTGAAGTTTTGGTGCATTCGATAATGGAAGACCAAAAGGAATAGATTCTTGACTCTAACAGTTCATTCCACGTGTGTTCACGTAAGGGATGGTTTTAATCCTTGAAAGATAAGGTAGAGAGAACTGTTATCCTTGGTTAACAACCAAGCTTGCAACATCGTTGGGGTTGGCTCAACAAAAGTCAAGATGTTTGGTGGCTATGGTCGTGTTCTCAGTAACATGAGGTATATCCTTGAGTTGAGCATGAATTTGATATCTCTTGGTGTGCTTTATAATCTAGGATGTGTAATCAAGCTTGAGAATGACTGTATGAAAATTGGTAAGGATGCAGTGACCGTTATGAAGAGCAAACTTAATAATGGTTTGTACACTATGATTGAGAGTGAAGAAGCATCCGGTGCTAGTAAAGGCAGAAAACGATTTAGGCTTAAGGTGGAGCCTTTGGCGAATAAATCAGTTCGTGATCCTAATACTAGTGGAATAGATGAAGAACAACAAAAGAGGTATGTGAAAAAAGTGTTGGGTTAGTTTGGTAGGACAGTTAACAAGTTCAAGCATTACTTGGACTTGATTCAAATCAAATACACTTGATGCCCTAAGGGGTTGGTGAAGAGCAGTAGCTAGAACAAAGAAGGAAAGTTCGGAATCAAATCTAACGTGGTTGCGCTCCCGCGCAAGATGACTTACGCTCTTGCGCAAGCCTGCGCAAAGTGTATGGCATTCCTGCACATGTTTGACAAAATCTTAGTATTCCTATGTAGAAAAGGTTGCACACCTGCACAACATCTACGAATCAGAGATGTTTCAGGCCGAGAGTTGGCACTCTAGCGCCAAAACAGTTGTGTGCCTGCGCGATATGGTGTACTGGAATCCTTATTCAATGAGGAATCAACAATGTTTGAAGACAAAAACAAGGTAGAGAATTGTTATGTGTGTTTTTGTCTTATTAGAATATTAAGCAATAGAGGATTTGTTTCTAGATTAGAATTAAAACATATTGGAATTTGTATAAAACTAGGAAGTTGAGTTTGATTATAATTTGTTTTAATCAGGATAATCTAGGTTACTCGTAGTTTGATAAGAAAACTAAAATAAAGAGTTTTAGTTGTACATCTAGTCTAGGAATCATGTTTAGACTAGGAAAAAGACTTTTGACCCTATATAAAATCTTATATAATGAGTGGAGAAAAGTAGAGAGAGCATACAATACACAACGAGTTGTGTGGGATAGAAGACCGGTTAAACGTTTTAGGAGCCTTGGGAGTTGGCAAGGATGTCAACATTTGGGTGATCATGGAAGCTACGATTGGGGGCCATTAATCGTAAGCATAAATCGTGGAAGTTCTTCGCGGTTAGTCTTTCCTCGGGAGCATATATCAAAGATTGGTGTTATCTTGTCGGCATATATAAGGAGGCTGTAAAGTTAAATCCTTGTTGTTGCTATTGATATTATTGTATTTCTCCTTTATTAGTGATTGGAATAAAGCTGTTGCTGAGATCTTCAAAGTGGATGTAGGCTTGATTGGCCGAACCATTATAAAGTTGGTGTTCCTATCTTCTTTAATTTCTTGTTTGATTTCTTGCTTGTGGTTCATCATAATTTTGTCAATATCTTGGATTACATACTTCCGCAAAAGACACGAAATTTACGACACTATAGATTAGAATGACATCTCTATCTCATCTAATTCGCTATTAATATCCATTAATCGTAAGAAATCATTCAAGATTGCACAAATCACATTCATATCTCTATCTCACATGATTTATGGCAAGATAATTTGGACTAATGTGACCATCACTTCTCAGTCTCAATCCACATCTCAATGCATGCAACAATTAGCCAAAAAGTCACAGGCATTAAGCGTGTAATTAAATTGCTCAACAATATTGGAATAAACATCAATCAACCAAAATCAAGAGAAGTTAAACATAAAAAATACGACTACATCTTCACCCTAGAAAATGGAAATTAGTTCATATTACAAATTAAAAACAACACAAATCTAAACATGTTGTAGACATAAGTGAAAATAGGGATAGAAAAGAAACTAGCTATGGAGAGTTGAATCTTTGATGATGAAGATGATGGCTGTCTGATTTTTTTGCCTCTCCTTTGTAAGTAATTCCTCTTCAAGTTCGAATCTCTACAAAGATTTACATCTGCTCACCCTTCTACCTCTCAGTCTGAATCCTCTTCCTTCTTCCCTTCTCTTCCTTTTTCTTCTCCCCTTTTTTCAATCCCCCTCGACAAGAGAGGAAACATCTTCATTGCCAAGCCATTGGATTCCACCCGAAAGTGTTTTATTTTTCAAATATGCATGTGGACGTAGACCAGTTTAAATTGATTCCCCCAAGGGTCAATCCACTTGTTGCTTTGTGGACAACATTAAAAAGGGAAGGAAATAATGCTCCACTAGAAGTTCAATGATCACAATTAGTAATCAACCCTACAACTTAACAAACTTAGACAAAATTCGTTAGTCAAACACAAAAAGGGAAACATAAAACTCAAGATAAAAGATGAAAATAATGTATAAAAATTAGGCTTTTCAAATACCCCCAAAGTTGAGTTTTGCTAGTCCTCAAGCAAAAAAAAGTAGGAGAGAAACAACAAAGCAAAAAAAAAAAAAAAACACACAAAAAAAAGACATCACTTGAACTAAAAAAAAAGGGGCCTCAAAGATTGCATTAAACTATAACCCAAAGAAAATTTCAAAACCAAGCACTGATTAAAATTTAAGTTCACAAAATAGTTTCACTTCACCTCAATTCCTTTAGTGAGTGTGTGTAAGCCATTCACAATTCATTATTTATAGCCCGGATCAGTTTATGCTTAAAAGTGAATTGAATTTGATTATTAAGGGTTAAGCATAAATGAACTCCATAAGCCTGCTTTTCAAACCACTATCCACTAATCTAGACAAATACAACACTAAGGATCAAATAGGACTTTATTAAGCGTGTAATGGCGGTGAAGGCATGATAAAGGATAAAAATTGGGATCAAATCACCCAAAAACACACAAATCAATCAAGATTGTGCAGAACTCAATCCCAAAACACATTCTATAAATCATACCCAACAAATCCCCCAAACTTATTTACAACACTCAATCTATTTATTTACAAACAACAAGAGAAACTACACTCGAAGCTTAGTTGTTTCAAATACTCTTAAGGGTGTAGAAGTGAACTCTTTTTTTTTTTTGGAATAAACATCAATGTTATTACACCTCCCAAATCTCCCTCAACTTCCCAAAACCATAGCATAGCTCGAAATATACTCTTGAATGGTCTAAGTGCTCATGGTGGGATAAAATGTTTGGAAAAATTAATTTTTGGGTAAGGAGAAATTTTCATGAGTTTAATTGAATAAAAAGGCTTATATAGGCACAAAAGAGGAAACTAGGGATCGAATTCATACATAGTTGGCTAAAAAGGCTCAAACGATTCAAAGATAGCCTAAATCATTTCCTTAATATTGTACAGTCTAGGATTTCGTCTCAAGTGACAATCAAGCAGATTTTAGAATTCAATGAAATCTTGTGAAACACTTAAATTGCATAAACCTTCTCTAATAAAACAAACAACTCAATGATCTTGCTCAATGTTGTCTAAGGAATTAAAAGTAAAGCAAAACCAATAACATTTTGAGCAAGCAGATCTGTGCATAATTTATCATTTTTCAAGAGTTATTATCAATTTAATCATTTTCTTATCGTAGGCCCCCAAAACTCAAAAGAAAACAACACACGAAAAAAAAGAACCCAAACAAACACTAGTTTGTTACAAAACAAGTTAGTCCTAATGCAAGTTAGTTAGAATGGGGTAAAAGAAAATTAAACTATATTCCCTAACAGAACTGAAATGTGCTTCAGGAATGTTTAAATTCTTCACCCGGCCACTCTAATGGGTTAGCATATTGGAATGCTAGTAAAGAGAGTAACAAAAGAAAGAAAAAAATAAAAAATCACGAACAAAATAAAAACATAAATAAAGAAGTTCAAACTCGAATTGCTAATTATAGTCGGAGTGTTAAATCCAGTTCACACCTCTAACCACTTCCTTTGAATCAGTTTATTTGGGTTGCTGTTGGATCGAGTTCAAAAGTGAATGCTTACAATTGGTCGATCAGATCCTCGACAGTTGAAGCAGTGGCTAGGATTTTGCGTGTCGACTACAAAATGAAGTTCTGTTCCAGAGCTTTATCTAAAAAAAATAGCAAACTATTAAAGAAACCTTTTACATTTAACAAACCGATGGGTTTTTTGGTGGATATTAAGTTGGGACTAGGAGGCTATCTGAAAAATTTCTTTTAGTGTGCCAAAACCACCTGGTAAAGCTATGAACGCATCAGAATAAGCAAGCATCCGAGCTACGCGTTCATGCATGGATGTGACTCTAAGTTCCCCCCCAACTGTTTTCCTATATAGATTTCGTACGACCAAGGGAGTGGGAATAATACCTAATACTCGGCTCCCTCCTAAAAATACAGTTATAGATACACACCCCATTAACCCACGGCTACCCCTTCCATATATGACATTTATGTTCCTAGCAGCTAATACCCTACCTAAGTGATCTGCTACTCTCACAAACTCACCATCTCTTCCTGGCTGAGATCCACAAAACACACAAATCTTTTGAAATCTCCGAACTGGTGTTCTCTACATTTTTTTTCTCACTCACCTATCCTATGTATGATATTTTAGTACATGAGGTGTTGCGTTTATGGAGGTAAAAAGAGATGAAAGTTATTGTAATTGGTACATGGAGGTGGAAAAATAGTTGGGCATTGATTGATAAACAATTAAGGCTCCGCCACACAACTAAATCGACCCCTTTCCCATATATAAAAAATGTGCATCTACCTTTCGATGAGAAATAATCGTTGTACGCACTTTCATTTGTAAAATGTGGGAACAGTTGTCAATGGGTGTTGCTCGATGCATAATTATTACTCCCACTCGTATTTAAAATACAGAAATTTACTTTTAGTGGGAGATTAATCGATGCATGCATTTTCTTTTTCCACACTTATCTCCCACTTTTACTTTTGGAAAGCTGCGTTATTTATCAAAAGTAAAAGATACACAATAAAAAACGACTATGAAAGTTCATGATTAACAACAAACGAAAACGAAAAGATTAACAAACAAAAACAAATTAACGATAACAAAAACTTGAAAGAGAAACAACAATATGAAAAATTCATGAAAAAAAAGAACAAATCAATGAGAACAACAATAAATCACACTGCCATGAAAGTTCTGATAAACAAAACAAATATATACAAATAGTTATGATTGTGGCTCATATCTTTCTCTGGTTTTACGTCTAGTAACGGCTTAAACGCCTTCTATGAGTCGGGGATTTGCTTTCAGTCCAGTTTTTTTACAAACTGGCAAACAGGGTCGTTTAAAGTTAGATTCCCTAGACTATGTTGTTGATGTTTTGCTCGGAACTGTGTCCTTAATTTCATCAGTTCTCTTTGCACTAATCCATAGGAATGATTCCATTACGATATTATCTAACGACTCTTTACTCAGTCCATCTTTGATGAACTGTAACTTATCTTCCCTATTTTTAGATACAAATCCCAAAGAGTGACAATTCTGCATGCAATTCCATCTAGCACACCTATAACAGACTTCTAACCTTTTAGCACATCACTTTTTGGCGAGCGTTCTTTTTCCTAGACCAGGCATGTATGCTGTAAAATCAATTGCAGATTCGCCGGCTAATCTAATCTTAGCTTCGATTAACCAGCGGATGTCCATAGGCATTTTCTTAATCATCAACATCCTAAGTCTATTCAATCATGTTTTATAGATTTTTACCAGAACATTTTGAGGGAGTGAAGGGAAGCGTTTGTGAAGGGCTGGTAGAATGTTATCATTATCCATAACAAAGAGACGAGGAAAGACATTACCGAAAATATGTTGAATTCGTTCTTCTCTTTGATCTGCATGCTTCAACCCTTTTTCAAAATGTTCTTTGCTTCCTTCTGAGTTTATCCTCAAGCTTTTGATGAAAGCACAACACGAATGTGGCTAATTCTAATCAAAGCAACAAAGCAACAAAACAAACAATGAAATCAAAAGTTGAAATACGAAAGAAAAACAATAAAGCAAAATAATTAAAATAAATCAAATAAGTCATAATTGTTAGCCCTAAGGCTATATGATAATTTTGATGATAACAATACACATTGATTCATTGAAATTTACTAATATATTTATTTATGTGCAAGAATAAGATTACTAAAATAATTATAAAATCAAGAAGGGGCTTATTAAAATGAAGTGTTGAAGCTAAGGAGAAGACTACATGTTAAAGGCATCAAAGTTTAAGTACAAGGTTTGATTCAAGGAATGTGATATATGAGCAATGTTCTATCAATGGGTCATATATTTCTCTACAAATGTCCAAATAATGTGATTCTTGAGCCTTTGAAAAACTTACTCAATTTATAACATTTCATATGTTTTAAAGAAATTCAAATTTTAAGTGCAAGATCGTCCAAATCATCATGCAAAGTGAAAGACAAATGGAAGCAGCTGACATGAGCACCGAATACTCTTTTTGACATATCTTGAGCTAGAAAAATCAAAATGACTTGATTCTTGTGGCATTAGAAAGATGACTTAATGGGGCACATTTCATATTTTTTTGAAGAAATTCAAATTTCAAATGGAAGGCCGACATAATTGACATGCAATTCGGTGGACTGACACAGAGAAGAAAAATCAACTCACATGAGCACCAAATGGTGTTTTGGCCATATTTTAAGATAGAGATATCCAAATTCTTTGATTATTAATTTTTTTGGAAATCTTATTCAAATATGAAGATCTTTTATGTTTTGAAGAAATTCAAATTTCAAACGGAAGGCTGACAGAATTATCATTCAAGTCGGTGGAATGACACATGGAGGAAAAATCAAGTCACATGAGCACCGAATGGTGTTTTGGCCATATCTTGAGATACAAATATCCAAATGACTTGGTTCTTGATGCGTTGGAAAGCTTATTCAAACGTGCAGATCTTTTATGTTTGCATATTTTCAAATTTCAAATGAAAAATTGACAAAAATGCCAGACAAGATTACGGTTTTTATGGTGGGTAGAAACTTTGGAGTTGGTGTCTTCACTTGATCAAGTTCATCTCATTTGCCTATAAAAGGAGCCCTTCTCCCATTCATTCAACAAGCACATATTAACCAAAAAACAAGAGAAATATCAAGTCTAGAGAGCTTTTATATTTTGTATCCACTCTTTGAAGAGAGTTGTACTTTTGTTGTAAAAAATTTTCTTTGTTCTTGTATTGTGGTGAGAGAGAGATCTTCTTACAAAGGATAAAAGTTGTCCTTGAGAGAACTCTTTCCTTGGTGAGGTTGTTCATCAAGAAGAACTCTTGGTGTGGAGTTATCAAGAGTTGAAGGAAGTTGCCTTGGTGAGGTTGTTCATCAAGAAGAACTCTTGGTGTGGTGTTATCAAGGGTTGAACGAAAAAATCTTGGTGAGGTTGTTCATCCAAGCCAAGTATGTAAAAGTATGACATACAACTTACTAATGGAAAACCGAAATATTTGATGAGAGAGGCGCTAGGAGCACCGTGACATAGGCAAGGTTTGCCGAACCACGTAATCGAGTTATGCACTCTCTCATATTCCCTATACTCTTTAATTTACTATGCATTGATGATTGTTTATTTATTGATATTACTCTTGATTGCATCTTATTTTCATCTTCTTCTTCACCTTTATTCTCAAAGAACGAGTTAAATAATTTTGATCTTACAAGAAAAGGTTTCTAAATCCTCTTTTATAAAAAAATAGAAACCCAATTCACCCCACCCTCGTTGGGTTGCCATAAACCTTGGGTCCAACAAGTGGGTATCGAGCAAGGTTGCTCATTTTTTTTTAAATCTTAACCGATTTTGAGCTATGGCAACTTTTAATTCAACTTCATATGTTAAGGGGCTTTCTATTTCTAGACCTCCATTTTTTAATGGAAGTGATTACTCTTATTGGAAAACTAGAATGAGTATTTTCTTGAAATCTTTTGATTATGATTTATGGTCTATTGTTTTGAAAGGACCTTTTGTTCCTACCAAAATTGAAAATGGGGAATGCATACTTAAAGAACCTAAAGAGTTTAGTGAAGATGATAAAAAGAAAATGAGTTTGAATGCTAAAGCTATGAATGTGTTGTATTGTGCTCTAGATAGAAATGAGTTTAATAGAATATCTACTTGTTCTACGGCACAAGAAATATGCACACACTTGAAGTAACTCATGAAGGAACTAGTCAAGTTAAAGAATCCAAAATTAGTATGCTAGATCATAGTTATGAGCTTTTTAAGATGAAATCGGATGAATCAATTTCTGAAAATGATTTACATACAAATAATATAAACCGTAATATTAAAATACAATAAAGTTTATGAAATCTCTTGGTAAATCTTATTTAATGTTGAAAATAGGTGAGAAAGATTCTTAGGTGTCTACCCAAAATCTTGGGAGCCAAAGTGGACGGCAATTCAAAGAAGAGCAAAGGAACCTCAACCAACTACCATTAGAGAACTTCTGTGTTTCTCTCATAGACTCATGAATCACCTTGAAGGAGAATGAAGAAGATTTCAAGAAAAAGAAAAATATCGCTTTCAAATCTTCAACAAAAGAAGATGATGAGTCCGACGATGAAAGAGATGATAAAGATCTTGCATTCATCACAAGAAAGTTAAAAAGGATGATTAGAAAGAACCAAGGATTCAACAAGAATTCTAGAATGGATTGTCCATACTTCAAGAATCAAGATAAGAAATCCAAAGCAATGAAAGCCACAAATTGGGATGATAGTGAGGCTAGCTCTACCGAAGAAGAAGATTGTGAAATGGCAAACATGTGCTTCATGGCTTTACGAGAAGATGAGGTAAGTATTCTAAATTATGATCCTAAGCTTTCATATGATGAATTACTTGAAGCATTCCAAAATTTACATGTGCAAGTTGATAAACAAAATTCAAAAATCAATGCTTTCAAAAAGAAGTCAAAAATCATGTTATCTCAATTAGAA